>KV426365.1:0-37334 GCA_001632375.1 Exidia glandulosa HHB12029
TCATCCGCGGGTTCCCTCGCGCGTATTGATCCGTTATTGCCGATATCGATCGCCAGTCTGACCTCAGATCCTCCTCGCGTATATAACTCGGTCATGCGTCGTCTCCATCCCTCCATCCCCATCCCCATCCTACAGATCACACTCCCAACTCACTACTACCACAATGCGTTTCACTGTCCTCCTCGCGCTCAGCCTCGTCGGTCTCACCGTCGCGTCTCCGGCTCGTACGTTACCCCCTTGCTGGTCATCTCTTGATTTGTCATTAAACGTTTTGTCTGCAGCCAAGACATCTTCTAAGAAGGACACTTCGACGAAGAGTGTGCCGCACAAGCCCACGTCGACGTCGACGCACAAGGCCACCAGTACTCATAAGACGACACTTACACCTACTTCCATTAAGAAGTCCACCTCTACAAAGAAGAGCAGCACCACGAGCACAAAGAAGTCTTCCGTAAAGCCTACTTCGACAAGCACGAAGAAGGCTTCGTCGAGCACGAAGAAGGCTACGAGCACGAGCACGAAGAAGTCGACTAGCACGGCCAAACCTACGTCTACCAGCACCAAGAAGTCGTCTACCAGTACGTTGCTTCACAATTGCCATCGTTTCAGATACTGAGCAAGCGCTGCAGCCACTAAGAAGTCTTCGACCACCACGAAGGTGTCGACAACGACTAAGAAGTCTACCACGAAGAAGCCGACCATGACGCCTGTGCCCACCTCTACGGATGACGAATTCACCACGACTGACGACGGTGATTTCACCACGTCCACGGACGCTGGAGACGACTCTTTTACCTCTACGGACGACTCGGCCGCAACCTCTACGGACGATGGCGATTTCCCTGCGCCTACCGAAAGTGATGAGCCTGCGCCGACGTCTACAGATGACAGTGATCTCGAGCCCACCTCGTTCCCGGATGAGGAGGATTTGGCGTGATAGTACAATTTATAGACGTATCTTTAAGTACAGAAACAATCAGAGCAATACCATACGAAGTCCCGCATTCCCACAAGTCATTCAAAATCCAGACGCGCAGATGGCCGCGGTCTCGAAAGTCCACGGATAAGGCACACACAGGAATATGATGCATGGAATATATTATCTTTAGGACTAGATCTCTCTCAGTGGATTTTAGGGCGAAGTAATTCTGTGCTGCAAGTTTGCGGCGAATCGGTCGGATGCATTCGGACTTGCGGACTTGTGGTCTGATTTCCGCTCTTCCTCCCCGCGAAAAGTTCTCTGCTTCCGCGCACAGGTAGCACTGCATTTGCGCAAGGCAACAGAACTGCCTACGAAGCCACGGCAAGTAGCGCGTTGACTTTGACTCCGGTATTGCAACGCGCCTGGCGGCCTGGGTGCGCAAATCTCACGCTGGTGTGCGATACCTAGCAGTTTACACGCTCTGGCCGTGCGCTCACAGCAACGGTAGAACCGGTAAATGGTTTTCCACGACGCCAGCAGCTCTGCACGTCCCTGCGTACTGCGCGATGGTGGAAACTTGGACAAGCGCTCGCCGCTGGACCTGCGCTCAACAATGCCGCATTCCTGATCGTACGCAGCCCACAATGGCAACGCGCTCATAATTCGTTGGACGTCCGCAGCCTCTTCGACCTATCGACTTCTTCGGTCTGCAAAATACCTTATCGCGCGAACGTCATCGTCCAGCGCTGCCGCCGCTGCGCATGCATACGTCGACTATCACTGCGGAAAACCTTGCTCGTGTTCCTGCAGGCGTAGTAACTCCGGGGTTATCGGATCTCTGGCAACGAGGTGGCGCGGTGGGTCCCAAAGGGGACATTCACCGGCTGAGGAGGCACAGGGTTTCGGTCAATGCACGCTCGTCGACCCACTGGTACTATGCAGCTTCTGAACATCTGGTAAGGTATGGTCTGTACGAACGGTGGATGCATTGAACCGCAAAAACGTCATGGAGCAGGACCTGCACATCTCGCGAATCTTCCACTCTTGACGCTGTCAAGAACGCAATCAGCGCCCAGTGTGATGGGCGTTGACGTGGGCGCAGAAGCACTCGATACGCCGACTGGAGCCGTTCTTCATAAAGGACCCCTGGCTGCGTCGCCGCCAGCGCGAATTTCCTCTTCTTCCTTTCGAGTTCGTTCCGGTTATTATGTCGCTCGGACGCGTTCTACGTTCTCTTACCGCTGAGCCTGACGATGAAGAGTGCGCACCCTTTGGCTAGATGACTATGTTTCGAAGCTTACACTTTACTCAATTGCTAGTGCGAAGGAGTTGCGTCCAGTGCCGTGGTCTGAATCGCCCTTTATATCAGACCCAACCTTCGTCGACCTTGCATTCACACGCGTCACTCGGAAACTTCAACTCGGGTCGTCCGCAAATCAGTCGTCTCATCACTCGAAAGGCAACTCTGTAGCCTCATTATCCCACCCACGCGATATTTCTGCAGCCAGCTCGCAGCCGCTCATAGAGAAGTTGAGGACTTCTCATGAGGATGCTCCAACAGACGACGCCGACGAAGAGCGGAAGCGCAGGCGGCCTCCTGAGTGGCTGGCGGGAGGGACTTTCTTCGACCTAACGTACGTTTATACCTGCAGTCTCTTCGTTCTACGTTCGTGCACTGATCTCCCCTCGCTAGATGGACGGTGACATTCTCGAGCCTGACGAGCAACACGCCCATTTCATCTCCGTCTGTGCGTGGCACACTTTTCTCGTCGTGCGCCACCGACTGAGCGGCGCAGACTATTGCTTCCTACGCTGTATTCTTCACCCTCGCTTGGTGGCTTTGGGCTGGCCAGGTAGCATACGATACGAAGGTGCGCACAGCCCACAGTAGCTTCCAGGACAACTATTGAACCTACCATCAGTATTTCACGAACGACTGGTTCCACCGGCTAATGTTGCTCGCACAACTCGCGGTGTTCGGGTCCATGGCGGCCTTCACGAGGGACTTCGATCCCTTCTCCCACAACGTCAATCCCAAAGCGGGCGCCATCGAGGATTTCCAGTATGTTAGATCCAATGCCAGTGTTGGGCGCAGTGCTGTTTACGTTGCTGACACTGGCCCCTAGGACGGAGCAGTACCATCGCACCGCGCACCTCGGTATCTCCGGTCTCTTTGCCGCCTCCCGTGTTCTTCTCGCTATAGCGTATATTCGCGGTACGACCTCAGCGACTTCCGTTCTGACGTTCAAGCCCGCTGAATCGCATTCTAGTCTTATATTATGCCCGACGGTCACGCCGTATGAAGGCCAACTGCGGCCCGATTTACATGCAAATCGCCACCTGCCTGTCCGCATCGGCTCTGTACGGCCTCGCAGCTATCGTCGTCAAGGTCGACCTCACGTATCGATCCGTGATAATCCGCATCGCACTGTGGTTCCTCGCTCAAATAGTCGAAATCGGCTCGTTCCTCCTCACGCCGGACGTTCCGTTGAACCTACTCGTCAATGATCATGCGCCTGCGATGATGAGCCAGCGCGTTGCGACTTTGACTACCATTATTCTAGGTGAAGGTACGTCTGCCCTTCAGCTTGGTTTGCGTGTATCCCCGCTTAACTCTGCTCGCAGGCGTGAATAATGTCGCGAGCGTTTTGGTTCTCGCGGCGAGTGCCATAGGTTTCGTGAGTTTGTCCCTTCGCTGATCTGACTGGCGCTGAACGGAGCAAACAGGGCCCGTACCCCTCGGGCAGCACGGCTGCGACAAGCGTCATCATCGCATTCGCCTTCCTACTCTACTTCGATGGTTGGCGACCGATGGCTCAACACCGCCGCCGCTCGCGCGCCGAGTTCCTATTGCACTTCCCGCTGCATGTGGGACTCATAATCCTTATGGAGTCGCTCAAGAACCTTCTCACTCTAACAGTAAGTCCGAGCTGCCGTTCTTCGTAGTACTTGACTCAACTCTCCTGCGCGTGTAGTCGCTGTGTAGCACGATCTGGGAGTTCGACAATCGACAGAACAATCCTGCCGAGGGCGAGACCGGCTGGAATGCGATGGAAGCGGCCTACAAGCATATCGGTATCGCACTGAACAAGACATTGGGGGTCTCGAGCTCTGGTGTCAGCATCGCGGCGGCGCTTGCGCCATACTTCAACAACGCGACTTCTCCCCCGCCGCTTTCGCGGGCCCTTTGGAATGAGAGCATTCGCGGGCTGGATCGCGTCCTCGCTTCTGGATACCAGAACGTACTTGACGTACGTCACTACTTTGCGAGCGCTTCACCAAAAGTTTTCAGCTCACTAGCGGTTGTCTGGTCCAGCAATACCAACTGGGAGACGACGTTAGCCAGAACTTCACCAACTATATTGGCAACATCTCCTCCGCGCCACCAAATGCCGGTGTATTCGACAGTTCGGCGACCAATTACGTCCCGCAGGCGCTGACACTCTCTGTGCTTAACGTCCAGGCGCAGTCCATAATGTGGATACCGCCCGCTGCGGGAGTGTTCCTCGGGACCATGCCCCTCCTTGCTCTGATCAACACATGGATTCCGAAACGTGAGTCTTTCCAAGGCACCGGATTTGCACAGGAGCTTGACGTCGCGCTTCGCAGATCGCTATACATGGGCGTCGGTATTGACACGCCTAATCACGGCGGTTCTCGTCGCTTTGTGCTACTATTTCACGGAGAATGGCTCCGTCATGGATCATGTGGACAAGACCAGCACTGAATCGTACGCACACACCTTGCGGAATCCCGAGCGTCTGCTCACCTCTGTCCAGATTCCTGGCTCTTTTACTAGTCCCCATACTGGTGATGGTGGCGTTCCTCGTTCAATACGCTCTTGATCAATTTATCTTCTGGATTGCGACGCGACGGCATCGGCAGCGTACGGCGCATAAGACTTAGTACGGTCATCTTCCTTCAATATAGTACATCTCGCACGCTCTCTCCGCGTCCAATGCCGCAAATGTAATTTATCGTGTACGCATACTTCTGTAAAAAATCGGAGTTTCCCCGGAGCGATCTGCCCGCTCTGGAGCGTCAGAGCGCCAGAGACAAACCCCATCTCTGGAGTATCATCAGAGCAGACGGAGCGCTCTATCAGCGCTCTAGAGCGGTCAGAGACTGAGCGACACATGGGCGGAAGCAATCCGTCCAATCCCGATCAGGTCGCGGAAGTAGTTGGATCTCCAGCACAGCTTGGGTTGCTCTGCTCTGCTCGCTTCGATACTTGACCAGTGATCAGTTACACCGTATACGCAGGCGCTAGGACGAACATGGGCTGGGTATGTCTCGATTCCTTCCCGCAATGCTCCAGATGCAAGCGCTTGGGACTGAGGCTGCCGTCCGGTTTCCATGTCTGTCCGAAAGCGAGCCGTGGCGCAGACCCTATGTCGACGGTCCCGCTTTGAAACGTTCCCGCTGATGGACAGGCCACGGCTGCTCTTGTTTCTCTCCTCCTTACCCATAAATCGACGGCGCGCAAGCCCCTGGCTATGCATCACCTATGAACGAGCAGGAGCCGGTACTTTCAGACGACTTTCAGCCTTGTTACGCCCCGGACAACCTGAATTCTCCCAGCGGTGGCGACTTCACATCCGACAGCAGGGACGATGACCCGGCGACGCCGCACACAGATTTACCTAGACGCAGGACGACTCTTGAAACGCATCTTGAAGAAATTGGGCATCTGGACCTGCCGACGACCCAACTCTTCGACGTGTCGGACGTCCCATTCGCAGGCGGAGGTTGGTCCGACATTTACCAAGGATATCGGCTTCAGGGAACAATGCGAGAGAAGGTGCGTCTGCTCGACTTGTAACCGCCACATAATGTCATGCTGAACGCGCGGATGTCGTCAGGTAGCGCTCAAAGTCATACGTATTCGCAACAAGGACGCAGCGGCTGCACCAGGAATGTCTGGACGCGATACAAAGGCTTTACGCGTACGGCCTGAGAATGTTTCGCTGTTATCGCCTTTCGTTGACCAAAAGCCACCACCCAGACGCATTGGAGAGAGATAGCCCTCTGGCTGAAGCTTGATCATCCGAACATTCACCCACTGCTCGGGTTGTACTGGGGCATTGTCGACTATCCGGCCTTGGTCACTCCGTGGTCCGAAAATGGAGATATGATGAGCTACGTCAAGTCTCGTCGCTACCACCCCAGACTTCATGCCATCAAGCTTCGCCTCGTACGTGAGCCCAGGGAAATTGCGACTATCTTCTGACGATGTACCAGCTCGAGAATGTCATGCGTGGACTGATGTACCGTGGGTGACTATACTATCTCGTCCTGAACTCTCAGTCTTATCTCATGCCAGTCCATCACCAATCTCCACCGATAGTTCATGGCGACTTAAAGGGGGTGCGCCGTCCGTCCTTGCATTTCAATACTAATTCGCTGATGCTGTGGTATAGGCCAACATACTCGTCTCACGCGACGGTATAGCACGAATTGCCGACTTTGGCCTGTCCAGGGTCTGCAGCGAGGCCATAGTGCGTCAGATGACTCTACACACGCGGATCTACTGAAACTGACACCCGTCAGGCTGGAGGATCGGCCGCGTTGACGACCGCTAAAGGGACGTATAGATGGATGGCACCGGAGCTTTTAGCGACGGACGATGCGCAGAATACAGTGGAGAGCGATGTGTGGGCGTCTGGATGTGTTGTTCTCGAGGTAGGAGTGAAGCAACCTCCTCTCGTGTCAGCTCTAAGCTGATTTCTGGCTAGATTTTGACGGGTTCACATCCGTATATGGATCTCCAACGCGAAACGCAGATCATTCTTGCGTTGGGAAAGGAGGAGCTACCCTTCATTCCTCCGACTCTCGACGACAAGTCCAGAACACTCGTTCTTCAGTGTTTGCGGATTAACCCAGTGGACCGACCTGCGGCGTTCGCTGTTCACCATCGCGTCCAACTCCTGCAGTACACGGCGATCGATCCATCGGTAGGCTGCAATTGCTACCTCAGATCTGCAACAGCAGTCCCGTTGCTGAAGAGATCTACTTACGCAGGTCGAAGAATTCATGCCGGAATCAGAGCCAGCTGATGTTACGTTTGAGATCCAGCTCTCAAATCCTGAGCCAGATGTCGTCGATCCCGGTGCGGACACATATGTGGGAACGTGGACCCGCTCTACAGGAGAGCTCAAGGTCTCGTGCCTTTCTCCACGTTGCTCGCTTACGTACCTCATGCGAACGTCGCAGGTTGCTCTGAAATTTGCACGAGTCTCAGACGCGCCTTCGGAGCAAGAGCGGATGCGACGCGTAAGTTCTTTCCATTGCTCTCGGACAGCGTCTTATAAAGCATACTGTAGCGGCGATGGACCGAAATCAGGACGTGGCACTCATTCCAACGACATGCCAACATTCTTCCCCTTGTAGGCCTTTACTGGACTCGGGCGGGGCACGATCCTTGGATGGTCTCAGTTTGCCGCGGTCATTTGCGCAACTTTCTGCGGGAACAAGCTCCAAATCGTGACGAAGACAGTGAAGCGACGTTCAAATTCAGGCTTCAGCTGGTAGGCTCACTGGACATGGTCATAAGGTCTACAATTGACTCAAACGCTTTCTAGGTCAAGGGAATCATCGATGGGATCGATTACAGTGCTGTAATGCCATTTAATACCTAGCACGTCACTGACCGCACATCGCAGTGCACTCTGCAAAGATCGTACACGGCAATATTTGGCCTGTATGGACGTGCTCATAGTTCCCGAATGTGTAGCTCTGACAATGTCTACCTCGCAGGAGACAATCCTCATTAGCACTGGAGGAGTCCCACAACTTTCCGATTTCACTTACGCCGGCGTCGCTGAACATTATGAACACCATAGACCGGCAGATTTGGCGTACCTCGTATTCGTGGCCCCTGAACTTATCACGCTCCACGAACGCTTCTACACGACTGCGAGTGACGTATGGTCATGTGGTTGTGTCATTCACGAGGTGAGCTATCGTGCGACGCATAATATAAGTATAAAAGCCTAAAGTGTACATCGGCAGATTCTTACTGGACATGCGCCGTATGACGATATCTCGTCATATGAGGAGCTGTCGAAGGCAATGTTTTACCGCCACACACCCGCCATAAACATGTTACTTCGCGACGACGGGTGTGAGGCAGACATGCCATCTCGGGGTAATTCAAACTCCAGACGTTGTTCCCAGCTGAGCCCCGACTACCAGATCGGCTTTGCGAGCTGAGGGAGGGGTGCTTAAATATGACCCCCTCCGCTCGACTCTCGAGCGGTGAACTAGCGGTATTAGTCGTGGCACCGCATCCAAAAGATCGACCTCAATCTCCCAGGGGCGAGTTTTTGGACTACGACGTAAGTCTGCCATACATATGCTGTGAGACCTCGAAGAGCTCATTTGGACCGTAGTCAGAATATCTGTCCGATCGCAGTGTTCACGCTCCTGTAAGTATTCTCATATATGCTGAGAGATCTGGAAGAGCTCATTCGGACCGTAGGAAGAAGTTTTGTCGGATCGCAGTGCTCACCATCCTGTACGCGTGATCTCAACCTCCCGCGCACTCGTCGCTAATGCCGTACACAGACGGATTGGCTTCAGACGGCTCTACTGGTGCTATTATGGCTACTGCTCCCCGTCTGGGGCATTCCATGGGCCGTGTACCATGTTGGCTGTCTCGCGTCGGCTGCCGTACGCAACTACCTTGAACGCAGAACACGGCGATCGCCGCCATCCCGAACAATAATCTTGCCCTATAGCTTTTAAGAATACATGTAGCCGTCGGGCGCCGGGCACTTGAGAGTGTCGGTATTGTCTTGAAGGGAATGGCCTTTGAAGATCTGGGCAGACACCGTAAGGAGCATTGAAACCGGATCGAAGCTTGCGATATGGAGTAGCAGTGGTAGTAGTACGAGCTTGCGGTCCTGTATAGACCAGCTCGGAAGGTCTGGACAGCACAACGCATTACAGTACGCCTATAGGTAGGTGGGTAGGTACACGGTTAAGGTCCATACGCTTGCCCGCGCTGAACACCGGTTTCCAAGTGCCGTATGCAACTGTAGCATCCTTGGGACTGTACCCACAACCGTCGAACAGGCATAGTATCATCCGTCGGCAGACTTGCCACAATAACATCCGGACAAAAATGTTTAACGAGGCACATGCAGAATCGATTCTTGAGTACTTACCGTCGATGGTACAGGCAGCAGCGGTACCGATATCTTCCACAAACGACATCGCGTCGGGAACACCGCGAGCTATGTAGCATGTATCGGCGCAACCATGGTTAAATTATGCAACGCTGGTGCGCAGTACGGCGTCAAGGAATCGTTAGCCATGTGCACTGTGCAGTGCCTCATTCGCAATGTTGCTCACTCGAGGCGGACACTCGCAGCAGTCGACCGTCTCGGCGAGGGTCTGAACGGCTTAGCGTGTAGGACGCGGATGCTTTCACAGCAGAGTGAAAGCTCGAGCGTCAGATCGGATAGGCGTATCCTCGCGAGTCAGAGCACCACCGTGCAATCTGCCTACGTCCAGGCCTCAGATAGATGGGAGAACGGCCGTCTACGCAGCACGTTCGGACGAGTGGGGTGGAAGTGGGAGTTTTTATGGGTCGAGGAACTGTAGCGGAAGAGAGGGGGAGGGGCGCAGACAACGACGGCGTAGATGCGCTGACAAGGGACGCCATCGTTGCGAAACGGTTCTCGGTCGAGTGCGTGACGCACGCGCCGATTTATCGTGTTTGGCCCGTACTACGGTATAAGCCCGCGAGCGAAGTAGTAGTTGGGTGCAGTTGCTCCTGAGTTTGGCGCTGTCATGGTCGTGCTTGCGACTCGTTGGCCTCGCGCCGCGCCTGGTAATTCGCGTGAACGGCAACAGGAACGACCATCCGCACAGCCAGGCTTCGAGCATGACAGGGTATTCCGGAGACAGGCCTGAAGCTTGAAGGGTCGAGCAGAAGAGCTGCAGCGGGATTTTCCGGACGTGCGCCACATGTTGCCCTCACCGTTGACGGTCTACCACGCGCTCACCGCCGCGCTCGCCTTCCTGAGCCCGTCCAAATCGCCTGACGGCGGCGAGCAGGCTCAGACCTCGTCGCTGACGTTCACGCTTCGCCACACGCACGCCCTGAACGAACACAACGGCGTCGTATGGTCCGACATCGCGCCCTCGTCGTCGCTCGCGTCCAGCTCGTTCACTCTACGAAGTCGAACGACCAAGACGCACCGCCCGCGCTCGCGAGACGCGTTCAACGCTGCCAGGGCCAGCGCGCAGCCGCAGAGCGTGGACTGGGACGCGGACGAGGTGCCAGGACCGGACGTGACGGACCGCGAGACGCTGCATTTGCTCGCCCAGATGACTAGTAACGCGTATTACGGGAGCCCCAACGACAAGGGCTGGTACTATCTCGGCGACAAATGGAACAATAATGTGCGCGCGCGTGCGTTCTGGCTTGTCGCTATTGTAACTGTCGTTATAGACATACCCCGTGGGATGGGAACCAGACACGGACGGCTTTCGCGGACAAGTCTTCTCGACACCAGGTGCGCACTGTAGGCTTAACCTTCGCTACTGAGTCTGACGAGCATGCGCAGATAATAGCACCGTCGTCTTGAGCATCAAAGGCACCTCTGTCGCGTACATCGGCGGCGGGCCCACCGTGCGCAAGGACAAGCTGAACGATAACCTCCTCTTCTCGTGCTGCTGCGCTAAGGTCGGCCCCACATGGAGCCCGGTACGTCCTCGTAAACGTGGTAAACGCGTGCCGCATGCTGACGGCGTGGCGTAGGTGTGTGGGTGCCACGCGGGCGGGTGGAAATGCGACCGCGACTGCGTGCAGACTGCGTTAGTTGAGGATAGCCTGTTCTACCCTGTAGGAACGGTACGTCACTTCCTGTTTCGCGCGCTTGCACTTGTTGACTTCTGACAGAACCTGTACAACAACCTGACGTACCTATACCCGCATTCCAACATCTGGATCATCGGACACAGTCTCGGCGGAAGCCTCGCTGCGCTACTGGGCGCGACGTTCGGCACGCCAGTCGTCGCGTTCGAGGCGCCCGCGGAGAAGCGCGCAGCGGAGAGGTTGCATTTGCCTTTACCCGTACGTTTTCCGTCTATCGCTCGCTCGCTCGCAGCACTTTGCTTATCCCGGCGGCTCGCCCACAGCCCGCCCTCTCGCACATAACACACATCTTCCACACCGCGGACCCGATACCCATGGGCACATGTACAGGCGTCACCTCCGCCTGTGCGACGGGTGGTTTCGCAATGGAGACGAAATGCCATCTCGGGCGGAAGATCCTTTACGATACCGTCACCAAGTGCGTCTTTCTCTCTCTCTCTCTCCAGCTCCTTCTGACGCTCGACGTTAGGTGGAAATGGGGCGTGTCGGTCAGGACGCACCTTATAGGGGTCATCGTCGATAAGTTGCTCGCTGTGGATTGGGATTCGGACGACGCGCCGCCTGAAGAACCGGATCCGGGCAACGATACGTCTACGTCTACGTCTTCTGCATATGCGCCGCGTACAACGTCTAGCTGGTGGCTTGGTAGAGGGCGAAGAGGAGGGGGAGGAGCGGTGCCTGAGGCTGTGGACGAGGATCCGGACTGCAGCGAGACGGTGCGTTTGTCCGGTCTGGTCTGCTGTGAGTAGGACTGATTGGTTTTTTGGTTCGTAGGAGTGCTACGGATGGGAGTATGGTGATTTCTTCAACTCGACGAAGTTGTCGTATTAGGTGCGTCTGCCTACCCGGTCTGACTAGTATCTGACCGTACCTGTCGTAGATGATTTCCGCTCGAGCTTGTGATCCCTCTGAAGGTGCAGTTTCTACACTAGGTACGGACTATTGCTTCGTGCTATGTGGCGTGGTGGCTGATTTGTTGGTTGGTTGGCAGGAGTGCTACGGATGGGAGTATGGTGATTTCTTCAGCTCCTCGAAGTTGTCGTATTAGGTGCGTCTGCACTGTCCAGTGCGATGCAGAGTCTGACTGTACATCATGATGTCGTAGATGATCTCCGCTCGAGTTTGCGATTTCTTCTCACTAGTTGGTGCGTTTGAGGGGTTGCGCAGACGCGGGAATTGAATGAAACGTTATCCGCAGACTCAGACTCAGAGGCTTTGTACTTTACCGCGGGCCACACTCGGACGCATTCACGACCTGGTCAACATGATCTAGATGTTTCGATTCCGATTCCCATTCCTCGTTCCGCGTTCCCATTGTACCCCTATCGCGCAATTCAACGACTTCCTGGTCTCTCTGATCCGCAACTTGAGGTGCCGCGATGATCTTGCATTCGGCTGAGTCTGGGAACTTCGACGCTTGGGTGCGACTCGGAACCCTTTCTGAGGTGCAACTTGCAAGTCTCTTCGGTGCGGTTTCTCCCGCTCGAGGGTCCATCTATCGCGTCGGACGTCTCGTAGAGCTAACTTATCGGACTCGGCGTTCTGGGTTTTCCGCCACTGTTTTTTTTTTTTTTTGCTCAACTCTCCCATCTGGACGGGCGAGGCGCTCGGGACCTGTCACTGTGGGCTCAGTGGACTCGGAGCGAGCCTTTACATCAAAACGTTGCACTCCGTCTGTCGTGCGGCATGAATCACAACAGTACATATGCAGTGGTCCTTCAAGTCCACCATGATGATATGAATCCCACACTCATAGCGACTTTGATAAAGAAGCGACGAGGGGCTTATCTCCCGTCGTCTGCTCGGGGAGGCTGCACCAGTACAGTGACCGACGCCCCGAGCCCGCGCGAACACTGGTATCCACGCACTCGATCAGTGAGCACATCCGCGCGAGCTCGTCTTCTTTGAGGAGCAGCACTACCTCCTGCGCCTCCTAGTCCACTGTCATCGCTTTGGTCCTCCCAGTCCGCCGGATCTGCGAGAAGCTCTGCACTTTCGCCGATCGGGTTGTAGGGCTCAAACCAGAGGAGGGGGGCGTCCCTCGTCGTTGAGCTCCGCGGTCCGTCTCCAGTCGAGTAGTTGATCTCCGTGGGTCGCGATGCCTAGGACCCGCCTCGAGGAATCCAGATCCCGATCGGCTCGTAGTGATTTCGATTCAAATCTGCGGTTCGAGTGATGGCCATGGGGAATGTGTTCCATCCTAGCTGAATAGATGGCCCGGTCACGAGCGTAAAGACAGCCTGCATAATTGCAGATGGAAATTGAGTCTGAGACACATTGCTCTGACCGTGTTACGCTGTCTTATATTCTGGGCGTCGAACTGCCTCCGAGTCACCGGAGACTCGGGGTGGTCCCTGTTTACTCCGAGGTTCTATGGCTATGAAGGAGCACACAAGCAATCAAGTGGTACAGGCGGTGGCCCATGAGATAATAAATAAATAAATATGTTGACGATCTCACATGTACAGGGAGCGTACTAAGAAAGCCACTGTCGTCAAGCCCACGTGCATGCTCCATTCCGGATGTCTAGCTCCTGTCGCCTTGAGTCAAAGGTCGCCATGTGCAGCGAGGTACCAGGCGGGAGATCTCCAAGAGCGCCAGGCAAGTCCGCAAACTGGAGGTCGGCAGGGATGGTAATACAGCGGGCGTAGAACCTCTCGGCAGCAGGGACCGGGATAAGAAGTTGGTTCGACTTAGATTCTCCAAATAATGCTAGACAATGAGCTATGAGTTGATTACGCGTGGACGCACTGGCGCGAGGACGCACGATAATTCGCCCGAAGTGGTGGGCGGATGATTGAAAATCGAAGAGTCGAGTCCACTTGGGCTGGGGGAACGATCTCGCCGATGAACCTTTGACGGTCTTTCTCCAGCGCTGCACCATTTCCCATGAGATTGATAGGGATCCAAACCTGTCGGGGGCCAATCTCTAAGCAAGGTGTTATAAGTAAGTGGCCTTTCGAACACACCTTCGGTGTTGTCCGCCATTGCAAGGGAGATTTCGCAAAGATGCCGCACAGTGAAGGTGCAGTTCCTCTGTTCAACCTGTTATTACCTATTGCGAAGGTGATAGATCTGCAAAGAGTTAGTTTCATCCTCTGGCAAGCCAAAAAAAAACTGCGGCGTACACCTCGACTGTATCTGCGACGTATAAACCTGGGCCAAGTTCCGCATCGGCTCCCGAGTTGCCGGCAGAAGCTGCAGGCGGTTTCTTGATGTAGCCCTCCTTCCTCCAGTAGTCCGCAGTGACATTGTTGGTGCCGTGCCATCCAACAAACGCTGAACAGGTATGAGCAGAGAGCAGAGATAGACGGGTAAATCAAGGATGCCACACCATCGACTTCGCGCCTGAACAGCGAGGCAAACGCGTCCAGCGCCCGCGCTACTTTTCCCTTCGTAGTCTTGGATTTCACTGGACACTGCGAAGAGGTCAGGCACATGCTGCATGTATGAGGGAAGGGTGATACCACGGGTGCTGTCGGCTTTGACGGTTTCGTCGGTTTGGCACTCTTAGTCGTATGCTTGGGCACTGGTTGCTTCTTTGCCGGCGCCGCCGCCGGTTTCTTTCCTTTGGTGGGCTGTCCGTCGATATGTTAGACTCATCGTTATCCCGACAAACCACACTCGCCGTTGCTCCCTTCGTAGTGTGCACGGGCTTGGAGGGCTTGATGGGAGCCGGCTTCTTGACGCTCGGGTTGGCAGCTCCGCGATGGGGGACCCCCTTCGTCGTGTTTGCTTTGTTCGACTTTTGCGGAGTGGGCTTCTTTGCCGATGTCTTCACAGGTCTCGACGCTGTCTTCTTCGATGCTGCGTGCTGAGACGTCTTGTGAACAACTGGAGGGGGGTGCTTCGCCACAGGTGTGACGTGTGGAGGGGGACGCTTCGCCACAGGTTTGACGTGTGGAACAACGTGCGCCTTCGGCGCTACGGGAACGTCGGCTGCGTGTCGAGGAACAATAGACTCAGAGATCACCTGAAGAGTCGTCAGCCAGTTTACGAAGCAGGTAATATCCTGCGCACCTCTCCAGAGCCCTGGTCAAGTGGCAACCCTTGAATAAATACGGCCAGGACGAACAGCGGAACTAGAAGGCAAAATAGCTGTCGCGCCATTGACGAAGAAAAGGGCGAGAAATAGAATAAGAAAAGAAGGGTCAAAAGAGAATGAAGGATCTTGGGGCCTTGCAGCGACGTTTTATGGATCCATCCGGAGACAGCGAAAGAGCAGTCAGGGAACACGTTCGGTGGCGAGAAGTAGTCGCCGGATAAGCCGGATCTGAAGCACAAGGCCGGATTCGTACGATGGAGTGCGAGTGTCTGATCACGTAAGGAAAGCATATTCGCTCTGCGCATGGGACTGTAGGGTGGCGAGACCGCCATTCGCGTTGGTGGAGAAAAAGGACGGTGCGCGAGCACGACATCGGCCAAATTCAAGGAGAGATCGCCAGTCGATTGCACATAAACCTGTGGGTGCAAATTCTCCGGAGATCTGTCTGGGCGCTGAGGGAAGAGTAGCGGTGCGTACGGTATTCGGAAAGTATTGGTGCACTGATAGTCACAGGTCAAAATGGAAGAGTGCGGGCGTGTTAACGATGATGTGTCGAGTGATTCATGGAAAGTAGAAAGCAAGCGGCCTAGCACGGTGTCGTGAACCTACGAATCTGAGTGTTGTCCAAGACACCTTGACCGCGACTGGGCGCGGACAACGACAGCCGAGCCTGGGCCCTGGAGAGCTAGGCGTATAGTATGGCGGTGTAGCTCTGGTGTGCGCGGTTGCAGGATACTCGCTGTGCGTTTCTTTAGCAGAGTCGGACGCCGCACGACCTGAAAATCCGGTGGCGCGGTAGCGGCGATCTGCAGGCGCAATGTAGAACGCCATCGCCTTGCGATGCTGGAATATTTTGCGAAAAGTGCTTTCGCCGATATATACTGTGGCGCGTGGCAGACGCTTGGACGAGGGCGAAGGCCAGTGGCAAGGCGCAGTCGGGACAATCCGGCCGATCCGGCCTTAGCGCTCTAAATTCCGTAGAGGATAAGTTTCGAGCGTATTATCGAATTGGGCATCTCCAAAGCATCTTCAAGGAAAGAACAAGGCAGGAAAACGATCTTCATGACTTCTGTCGTGTGATTCTACGTTCTTAGTAGGTACATTTGATGAAAAGCGTCTGACTCAGTATCGAACTTGTTAGAGTACCAACGTGCAACGCGACATTCTCAGGCATGCTATTGATAGAAGAAGCACTTCTGTATTTGAGAGATGGTAGTAAGTAACGCGATGCGCTAGTACAAGACCAAGGGTCGCATGTTCTTCAAGCGCCGAGGAGGACTCAGGCTTCGGGACGCGCGGTGAGAGGCGTCGAAGGGTCGCTGCGAGAAGCGTGAGGACTACGAATACCTGTATTCAGCAGGTACTCACACGTAGCGAGCCTGGTGGCGGGCGTTCATGGCGGTGAAGTCGATCGTCATCATGCGGTCGTTGAGGAAGTAGAGATCCATCCACAGGTGGTTTGCGCCGGTACTTGCGTCGGGACGAGTCTGCATACAGACAGTCAGTCGACAACTTTACAACGACGCAAATGCAAAGCATGCTGACCTGTGTCTGCAGGACTTCGCCGACGTAGGCGACGCCCATGCCGAAACGCAGGAGGACGCGAGGAAGGACAATCTGTTGACCAGCGTTCATGGTAGTAAGTGCTGAGTGTTCGAAAGACGCTAGGTGCTGTTAGAAAGGACGAGACATCTGCGAGAGCCTTTATATATTGCTCGACCTCGAGCGAACGTGGTCTGGCCGCCATGGTCTGCGCTTCCCGCCACAACGCCTCTGTAATATGGATGTGGCCGTTGAATCCTTCGATGACAACGAGAGATCCTCGCCCCGATACGGGCGCGAGGGTTTAATTTCCGCGTCTGTAGAAGTAATGAGAATATTCTCGGCTCAGGCACACCGTGGGCTAAGAACAGGATTATTGTTGTTCCAAGCGCGAGGCACGGTCGCGCCTCTCCTGCCCCATGATGATCGGGATTACGCGAGTATTCAAAGCGTGGGTGTAGCGACCGGCACGTTGAACAATGCAGAGAGTTGGTTGGAGGAACGACGAGTGGATTACGGGCCCACTTACTATCGCTCATCGATGAGGCGGTTGCATGTTACCATGTATTCCGCCTCGGCAATGTTTCAGGATTGTCTCAAGGTCACTTGGCCAGCCATCGTGGAGCTCCGCGGATAACACTCTGCTGCGCGGCAGCGGCAGGCCAAGTATCTTGCTCAGCAGAGAGGAACGTGCACCTCAATCGCGGCTCCGCGAACCATGAGACAGCCAAGTCCAGAGCGCGTAAAACGGATTATAAGCGAGGAGGACAGCGCGGTCACGTCTGCAGTTTGCGCGCCAAGACTCGTGGCTCGTAGCACAGCTTACACACAGAGAGCGTTCCCCGGGCCCGTGGTGATCATTGAATTCAGATGCTGACGAAAGCAGAGCCCCACTTTCGATTAGCCTCAAGATTCCGAGATTGGGCGTGCTGGCACACACACCCATGCTAAATTTGATCAGTGCACTCGAAACCCCACGCTTCGCGATGCGTCCCGAGCTGGTGGCGCAAGCAAGCAGCCTCTTCCGCAGTTTCATGATTGAGGATGACACCTGGGCGCCGCTGGCTGGATCCCGCAGCTAGCCAATGCGCTCACGTCGTCGAAGTTTGAAATGTAAGGGCACGACAGGGCGCAGTGAAGAGCGGAAATTCAGCAGCGGTTATGCTGATCATCTGACCGAGGCGGAGGTGCAAATCTCACGTTGACTGCTCCACAGCGACAAGGACACGAGGCGGCGACGTCGACGTTCATGATCAAGTAGTGCTTCGACGATAACGGGAAGTTGCCAACGTTGACCTGTGAGAGTGCGGGAGGGGTCGTCGAGCACGGATAGTGCACACACGGTGAATCTATTGCATTGCTTCGAATGCAAAATACAAGAGCTCATAGCGAGTAAGAGCCAACGCCATTGCAGCCGCAGAACGGCGGGATTCTCCGGGCACGTCTCCGGATACGATGATCCAGACCCATCGAGCGAACGCCTCGGCGCTCCGTCACAGATGAACGGCATATAAGCAATGACTGCAAAGTTACCGTCACAACGAGCGGCTCGATTGACAGAGCACAGGTGAAGGAATGTAGCACGCAACAAGGTTGGAGCAAAAACGTTCCTCAACCAATCGCCGGCGATGTGCTTTCTGGTGCACTCAGCACAGAGACGTGAAAGAAGGAAGCGTGCCAAGCCTTCATTCACCGCCTCCGGCAGTCAGTAGTCACTTCCGCCGCGGGGAAGTTCCAGTAAAGTGGGCAAGACCCACGGCCGGCGCACTCCAAAGGCGACGTCAAGAAGATGAGAAGATAAGCCAGCGCGACCGCTCAATATCAGAAGTTTAGGGCACCGCGGCGAAGCGCAAAGACAGAGAACGAGGTCCCTATCCGGGCGCACTCACAGCCTCAGTCCAAAGACGACGGAGCGCGACCGTCCAGTACGACTGAAGTTCAGGGAGCCGCGGCCGTCAAGCGCAAAGACAGCGAAAGAGGTCCCTATAATGGCGCACTCACATTCAAGAAGAAAGCCGAGCGCGACCGTCCAGTACTAAAGTTCGGGCAACAGCGGCGAAGTCAAAGACAGAGAAGTCGGCAACCAGGGCTTCCTCGCTCCTGCAATCCCGGGAACGCAACGCGCGGTAAGCACGTGTTGAGGGAGTTTAGGGAGCCCACAGGAGTACTGCGCTTGACTGGCAAGGTGCTCGAGTGCCCCCGTGGCGAGCCGAGGGGACAAACTTGAAGGGAAGACTCGGAGTAGCCCCGTCCCGCGTAAACACGAACACTACGACATTTAGCACTGGTAAGCACGTGTGTACGCCTGTTGCATCTCCTGTCTCAGCTGAACCCAATCACTGACAGTGAAGTAGGTACTAGGGAGTTCGAGTTAGAGCCGCAAGCAAACGACTAACTAGCAAGGAGAGGCGCACGTATTCTCGGTCCTGTCTGAGCGCGCAGCTGTTTAGACGTCTACTGCAGCGAACGCCTCGAACAGTTGTGTGTGCGCGACCAGAAACCCGAGGAGCACAGCCCACACCTCGTCAAGAGCGATATCCAGCAGGGAGAGTAGCGCGTCATGAAACGCCGACTCGCGGTGCGAGCACAAATGGAGACTATTATCCAGCAAGCCAACGCGTCAACATTACGGCATCGTATGAGTTTGACGTCGAAAGAGATCTGGATTGTCTTTGGCATGCCGGGCGCGCGAGCAGAGAAGGCGGATAGCATACGCACAGGTGCGAGATCACGCGAAAGCGTGCCTTCATCTCGAGGGTTAACACATTCAATACGACGACGCTTCAACTAGTGCCACGTTTTTTTTTCGTTTCCCGCCTCCCCGCCAAGTAATGTTCTCCGCGCGGAGGAACCGGAGTTGGGTAGGACAATATGAATATCGACACCAAAACGGACGCCGGGCACGAGAATGACGGAAACAAAGAAGAGACGGCAAGCAAGAACGGGCAGTGAACCAACTTGCACCCCATGCAATCAATAAATCGAGCAACGGGCGGTACAAGACAGTGGCAGAACGTCAGAAACCAACCCAACCAGCGAGAGTGGCGAGTAGGACCTACAGTGTTTCAAATCTGGCTTCGCGCGGCAAAGTTCGTTGTCCATCTGGCGTTTGGCAAGTCCGGCATCACAATCACGGGCGTGAGCAACCTGTACCGTTCGTCTACAAAATCGAGTGGCGGAGTACGAACGAAAAATGAATGCGCAGACAGTCTAGTAGTATGAAAGGCAGACAACTTGAATAGGAGACGGATGAAGAGCAGCAACGCGAGAATGTGACGGGAAATGGCGTACGAGATCCAAGGGTACGCGTCATAATGCACCATATTTATGAGTATCAAAGCGTTCCGATCGTGAAGGTGCTGATGAAAAGTTGAGCAGGACGAGGACCGGGACGACGCGAGAAGTTGTAACGGGCAAGATTCGGTGACCGTACCGCCTGAGCAGGCAGAGAAGTCGCTTAGTAGTGCGAGTGCAGACGCAAGGTACAAAGCCACCGGCAAGAAAGTGATGAAGGTGACGCCCATCTCTGCCAGCGCGCGGGACGTAGGGCCAAACGAGGGGAGAGCCGCGCACGAAATGAGTCGCTGACCGAAGATCTAAGTGTCCACCTCGATGTTGCCTTGCGCGTAGTGGTCGTGGTAGCACGCGACGGACATACAACGCCTGGATCGCCGTGACAGAGAGCGGTGCTGAACGGCTCAAGGAATCGCTGGACGGCGTGTTACGTTTTCTTGTACGCGCGGCCACGTACAGTCCGAGGATGGGGCAGCTGGTCTGATTATGAAGAGAACCCGTGCCACCGACCAGTCGTACCTCGGGCTCAAGGACACAGGTGACAGGGCCCGGCGCGCGGCGTGTGCTGTCGAGGGGAAGAAGTACAAAGTGAGGCTCGCGGAGTCAAGATGCATCCTAAGGAGTACAACACCCGCATTGCTTGCAAAGATACATCCTAAGGAGTACAGCTGCCGTGTTGCTTGCAACCGAGCCGCGCAGTACATAAGTAAAGTAATACAAGCAGCGTGTGTCCGTCAAGGGTCGAAAGCAAGATAGCTCCAGCCCCGGCACGGGACTGGGATTAGATTCACACCCTCCTCCTCCTCCTCCTCCTCCTCCTCCCTGTCCCACTCCTCCGTTCTCACGCGGCGACGGCCTCCTCGGCGGCCTTTTCCTCCTCCTTGTCTGCCTCCTTGTCGGCGGCGGGCTCGACGTCCTTCATCTTGGTGTCCGTTGGCTCATCTCCCGCGTCAGGCTCAGGCACGTCTTCGCCCTAAGTAATTTGGCGTCAGCAAGGCTAGGAAGGAGAAGAGGATGGAGAGAATAGGCAGTAATGCAAATGCACGCGGGAACGGTGGATAGAAGAGTACGCGCGCAGTCGAAGGGAGCGCATAAGCTCGTGGTACTGGTATCGGAGAGACGTAACTCGACGTGAAGGGCATGGGTAGGGCCAGACGGCCCGGACAGCGTGATGCCAGCAATGCTCGTGCATAGGGGCGAAGAGTGGACGAAGATGCGAAGTGGGGGTTCCAATCGCAAAGGCGCGTGGAGGAAACAGACCCAGCGAAAGACTCACCAGCTCGCGCAACTTCTCCCGAAGCTCCTTCTTCTTCTCCGCGCTCGTGTTGGGGTTCTTCAAGCTCGCCTTGAGACCCGCGACGATGCGCTTCGGGCTCTTGGTCTCTCCGAGGCCGCCGCCAAGCTCAGTGCGCGCGCGGACGCGGTCGCCGATAGTCTCGAACTTTTCATCCTTGGCCTCCTGCGCCTTGTTGCGCTCGCGACCGGCGACGCGGTCACCGACGGTCTGGGTGCAGCGGGCGACCGGTTCCGGGGTTGTGCGGGGAAGCGGAAGCCGGCCAGGTTGGGACACGATGACGTCGTCGTCCGAAAGCAGGCGAGTTGAAGGAGAGGGTAAAGTCCAGAGCAGCAGCACAACACGATTAGAACCAAGTTGGAAGGGTACGAGGAGGAGAAAGACGGACCTCGAATTTCTCGTCCTTTTCTATCTGCTCAATCATCTTGCGCGCATTCGCCTTGGCCTCTTCCGTGCTCGTCTCCTTCCTACAATCCCCCATCCATTAGCAAACCAAAACGACAACTTAGAAGAAATACGGCGAATACGCACGCCAGGACGGCCTTGTACCCCGCGAGCTTGCGCTTCTGCGCCTTCGTGCTATACCACACCCATATTCGTCAATTTAACGTCCTAGGAGCACGATGAACCCACAAAGTATCCTCCTTGGCAGTATCCTTGGGCATGTCGACTTTTACGAGTGGGTGCGGGAAGTTTGGTGTGCGGTTGTGAGGTACAAAATGGGCGGTGGGCGAGGTTGGACTGGGAATTTCGAGCCCAGCTGCACCAACGGTCCGGTCGCTCGGCGTTCCCAGGCACCGATCTCGGCTTCTCCGTTCTCCCGACCTCCTCTCCCTGCTTGAATTTCTGCACTTGGCTTAGACGGGCGACTCTTGTGCATGGCAATTCAGATGTCAAAGCCGCTGAAGGAGTGAACGACGTCGGACACTTGGATCTTCCGAGCACGAGACGGCACAGCCGCACGTCATCCCTAGAACCCTGACGACCAAACAATCGCTTCCGGTCTAGGTTCGCACCTCTTCAGACTCTCGACTTTGGCATGCTCCGTCTATCCACCCTCGATTGTCTGGCTCGACTGAACTCTGCGTCGACTCTGTTCGTAGGACGCTTACGACGAAGGGATGCGCTTCCTGCATCCGGAGCCGGTTTTACGAACATCGAGAGCGTAAGATTCTCAGGTTGCACTGTGTCGCTATGAAGTGTCACATCACCCTACCTCTGAGGCAGTACCGTACTCAGGCTATACATGTATGCGATTCTGCGCCTAGTGCCCGATGTAGCGTATGCTCAAGCTCGAACAGTGTGAGCTCCTCTACTCGGTGACAAGTCGCATTTATCCTGTACCGCGTGGTGCTATATATCTCGGGCGCAGTTCTTCTCAGATCTACATTGTAGGTCTTCTTCTGCGGCAACCCTCAGGCTGGCACATCCGTAGTTTATGTCGCTTCGTTCACTCGGCAATGCCTACAGTCTCCGACGTAGTCGAGACTTCCGATCTATTTTATACAGGACAGCACGCTCGTCCTACTACTACTACTACCTGGTCTGCTTGACCCTGGCATCGACTCCTTTCGTCGTCTACTCCGCGGACAGGACAGTCCATCTCGGCTGACCGTCGAGTCATCGCTTTGCTTTATCACTTCGCTCGGCGCGATAGACTTTCCCGAACTGGATGCAAGGCGTGTGGCGGACTGCGCCTCACATGGCGTTTGTGCAAGACATTACTAGTATTGTCTCCCAAGCGAGCGAGCGAGGGAGTCAGGCGCGACGATTTGAAAGGCTCCCGGAGGGCCGTGTATGGTCGAATGTGCACTGGTTGTATTGGTCGTTCCGTACGCTTCGTGTCTGACTCTGAGAAGGAGAGGATTATGAAAGAAAGAGGTTACTGGCAGCACATCTGAGCGTTCCAACTCTCGGGCTCTCTGCTGCATGGTCAAAGGGAGAGGCTGCCATTATCGCAGACGCCCACAAGACTTCTTACCTCTTCGCGCTCTTGAAGGAATTGCGTACAACGGCAACTAGCGCGCCGACGCACGAGGTGTGCAGAGGCTATGGAAGACGTTACAGTGAGGTGCATACCACGGCCACTGGCAGGTGTGGAGAGAGTATGAGAATAAGATGAGTTGCACAGCTGGGAAGAAGAAGGTCAGCGCGGTAAGGCCTCGGGAGACGCGGCCGCACTCGACCCGGGAGGAAGAAGATCAGCATCGTGTAGCTTGTACGCCCCCTGTAAGGATTTGGACTGACCTTTGACGGTTCTAGGTATTCCGGGCTTGTACGTGCGTCTCTACGCCCGTTCAGCTTGCGTGTGGCTACGCGTGTCGCGCTTGCGCGTACAGCGTACGCGTCTATTCGTGATAATTGTGGCTACATGTGTGTATATAAAGCGATCGCTGCCTTTGGCAGAGGTCTCTCAGACTTGTCGTAATTGGAGTACTTGCGCCACTCACGACTCGAGTTAGCCAACCAAATTAAGTTCAAGTTTCTTCGCGAGTCTCTACGTGTACAAGCGTCTCTGAGTTGAGCGGCTGTCGAAGCGACACGAGGAGAAGTACCAATTGTGCGCAGTCACAGTAATAAGTCTTACTAGGGTACTATCTACGCGACCGGCACGAGGGACAATTCAGCGGCTCTCGTGAGAACAACACCATGTGTTCGATTTGTACAATGGACGGATAAGCTCGGTATACTATACATCAAGATGACACCTTTACAACTGCCAGTGGTCGCGTATGACCGCGCCTGTTACAAGCTGACCGCGGCAAGATCAGGACGAGACTCGACAATGGAAGCCAGCACCGCATTCATGTTCGGCCGCGACTCGGGCTCGTGAGCCCAACACCTCTCGAAGAGCTTCCACAAATTATCGCCGAAGGTCACGCGGTACTCCTCACGCTGTGGACGGATGCCTTGGTGCACGTTGATAACAACGCGTCCAGCCTGCTTGACACTCGGAAATGGATGCACTCCAGATATGATCTATCTGATCTGAGTGGCAAATAGTGATAATGGGGACACTATTCTCACCTGTAATGCCACCATACTCCAGGCATACACGTCCGCCGGCGCGCCAAAGACACCATCACTGACTTCGGGTGCCATCCATCGCAGGTCAGCCTGGGCACCATTGCTATTTGTGTAAGCGGCGCCGCTTTCTCCGATGAGTATCTGCTTCACAGAGTTGAAACTGCCTATGACTGGAGCGTACGTGTTGTCGATCAAAATGTTCGACTACGGAGCAGGGACCACAGTTCAGCAATGCCACAGAACCGCGAGCGAATCACATAAGCAGTGAACAGATCGACGTACCGGAAGTAATGAGCTATGAATGATCGCCGGTGTCTGGTTGTGGAGGTATGCAAGCCCGCATGCTACGCCGTGCATCTTGGCCACACCATCTTGTCAATACAATCAAACTCCGGATCTAGCTATTCTCACCAATCGCACTCGATCCATATCTGGGAACCGCCGAAGATGCTCTATGATATTCCCATGCTCCATCCATGGGCTAACGAGGCACCTGAACACAGAACACATGAGAACTTTCGGAACGTTACAGTCGATCGTGAAACTGCACTCACGGTGGAGAGCCAGGATCAGGTGCATAGGATATGCCGCAAAAAGGTAGGATGTTCTGGTGGTTCAGACGACGCAGAACGCTGAGTTCCGTAAGCAGCCTATTCGTGGCTCTCGGAGAGGCTACCGCGGGACGCAGAAACTTCAATGCTACCGACATTGTCCTGCCGTTACGCATATCCCACACGCCCATCCAGATATCTGAAGCTATACCGTGATGTACGGGCGTATTGCCAACCTTGCGCACAGTCAAAGCTAGAGCATCGAGGTTGAAATCTGTTGGCGCCTCTTCCGGAGTCGAGTCCTGTCGTTTCCTTCAGTCAGCACGCATCGAGCCAAGTAGTGAGATGAGATTGGAGGACCTCAGTCTGCCGGATGTCAGTTTCTTCGAGCGAAGGACCAGTTCTTGCGCACCGGTATCACAGGACCAATAGAGGCGGCTACACGACCGTCCGCGAGGACTCTCATTCCGTCAAGCAATCCTTTGACGGATGGTCGTTCCGCAGGGTTAAGATCGAGACAACTGGAGACGATCGTCCACCACTCGTCCGACATTGCGCCCGGGCGCTTCGGCGGCTCATTCTTCGAAAGGGCAATGATGACACCGGGGTCGCTCTTGATATCGGGATAATAGGGAAGGTTGCCGCTTAGCACCTGCACTGCTGTCAACCTTCGCCTCGCAGGGCGCAGAACGATAATGTGTTCACCTCGATGACCACGCAACCAAACGCCCAGACATCGCTGTACGTGGTGTGTCGGGCGTCGTCATCCTTGAAGAGTTCTGGGGCCATCCACCTAAGGGTCCCTCTCATGGACGTGGCGGTCGAAGGGATCTCGTACAGCATCGAGGCCAAGCCGAAGTCGCAAATTCGGGCATCGCCTTCGTCGGAGACAAGAATGTTGGCCTACGCAGCGTTAGGTGTCATTCAACGGGCCCATGAGTGTACGTACACCTTTGAGATCTCCGTGTACGATGGAATGATAATGCACTAAAGGAAACGTGAGTAAGCGTGTACTATTGGACAAGGATCTCCCTACAGAACGACAAGCCCTCAAGTACGCCTTGGAGCTAACAACCGTATCAGCAAATGACGGCTCACGGAGCGCCGCACTGACCAATGGCTGGATGAGCTCGTCGACATTTCGCACGCTCTTGCCTTTGGATTTGAGGTAACTATTGATATCGCCGTTGTCGCACCAAGGCGAAACCAGAGACGGAAGAGTATAACTGCTATGCCAGTATAACCCCAGAAGCGGCTGGATATTCCGATGATGCAAGCCGGTCCAGATTGCGGTCTCTTTTCTGAGTTTCTATGACGTTCGCAGTAAGCGCGCGGCGCCGAGGACTCATTTTTGCCAGTAGACACACCGTGAGTACTCGGCCAATGGTCGCATCCCCGGTTGCTCGCAGGACTTTCAGTGCCACCTGATTTCTCGTCATCAAGGCGAACAGCGCTGACTGGAAATGATGCTCGCACCATTATCTCGTCTTGAGGGCCTTTCCATTTTGCGCGGTGGACATCCGCAGAGCCGCCGAAGGAGATGCTCTCTGATATCTCTGAGACCTCCGTGATCAGGTAGGTTTGATGAGAGTCGATAGCCATCGTGCGAGATATCGGGATGTGGGCAGAGTTGAAGCGCAAGCACGCAAGAGCAAACATCAGATGGACAGTGGCGCGTCTACACGGAAACTATCACACCCCAAATAGCTCCCATCGATCCGCAGAAGTGCATACACAGTGCGCCGGTAAATGCTACCTAAGACATCCCCCTAGCCACCCTATTAGCTTGTCGTTTGCTTGCGATGAAGAAAATCAGCTGGTCGAGCAGGTACTGGGCTATGAAAGCCGACATGACGACGATAGGCAGTACAGGCACCAAGCTGCGCGTATTGATGAAGTCAGCAACGGCACCCCTGCTTTTGGCGCGACGCACTTAGTCCCATATTCCGCTGCAGTCTCCCCAGTAATCTTGTCCCACACGCGTGCATTTGTCTTTGCGAGCGCGAACAACGCGACGAAGAGCGCCATCGCCAAACGCGCGAGCGCCGAAGCCCAGATATATCGGTCTAGTGACAGAAGGAAAGGTAATGATCAGCGCGCGGTCTGTAGGCGGACGAAAGAAATGGGAAATGGGTCGGACTTTTGGGCAACCAAGCATTGACAATCGCCAACACGGACATGGACGCCAGAAACACCCCTCCAGCAATCGGGATCCACAGCGCAGGCTCGAGTTGTTCGCGCAACACTTGTAATACGAGCTTCGTAGGCGTAAAGTCGTCCGGATGTGTCGCATAGTTATCCTGGAGGGCCCTACTGTGCGTCTTGTCGTTGAAGTACGTATCGAACTCATCCTGTACGTCCCCGACGAGCTGATATTGCTACGAGTACCAAACAAGAGTCATCAATGTACTTGGTAACCACGTGAGGAAATGGGGACGCGCCTGTAGGATGCTGTAGAGTATGTGCCCCACGACTTGGTTCAGAGCCACGGCGGCGGCGAGATTGGGGTCGGCGACATGCCAATCGTCCACCGCTCTGGCCTGCTCCTTCGTTATAAGCGCCTTCAAGTCGATACCGAGATGTTTCGCCGCTGCGATATTCGCATCGTCGACCGACTCGCCTCCCTGCGGATTGTTGAAGCGGTTGATGAACTCGATGAATGTGTTCGTGAACGCCTATCGTAGTGAACAGTAAGCTGGACCTGCGTAAATATGAGCGAGAAATCGGGTGCGTACGGCCGTGGTGAGTGTGTTCTTGAGCGCTTCGAGGAGGACGATAAGCGCTAGGTGGAGAGGGAAATGCAGCAGGAAATCGAGCTTCGAGCGTCGTGCTTCCCGGGCACTTGGACGCCAGCCATCGAAGTATAAGAGGAACGCGAACGCGATTATTATGCTTGCCGTGGCGGTGCTGCCTCCAGCGTAAGAGCCCTGCACCCGACGTCATGAGTTCGAAAAAATCAAGTTAAGTGAGGCAGGGAAGCTTACAAAGCCGATGGCGCTGGCGGCCATGACTAGTATGCTAGCCACGCCGTTTACACCTGAGGGGAGATGAGTCGAGACATGTGATATAGGTCGTGGAAAGAGACGGACCTTCTCCGAGGATGATCGTCGTGAGCGTTCTCACGCGTTCGCCCATCACATTGACATAGTCGTGGTTGATCAAAACCCGCGCAGGAGCGTCAGCCGTCCATATAAAAGACACAACCTCCAGGGCAGTCGCGATAAACCAGAGCGTCAACCGTGCGCCTACGGACGCAACGTTCAGGTCGAACTTGATGATGATGGCGGCAAGTCCGTAGAGGAATGAAGATACGATGCACACTCCGATGTTGACATATAGCGCTCGCAACTCTCCTTTCATACCAGAAGACCGTCGTGCGTAGTACAAGACTGAAGAGGCAGAAAAGATTCAGCGCTTGAAGGTGTTCGGAGTATTGACATACCCCGCGCGTAGGATATGGCAAGTAGAAGCCTAGAAACAGAGAACATGCCCGAGATGCCGAGCATTGATTCGCGCGTATACTGGTCCTTCTGGAAGTTGACCGTGTCGCTGACTTTGGGGTTCACGTGCGTCGAGAAGGGGTCAAAGTCCTTTGTGAAGGCCGAAAGCGAGCCGAAAACGCCGAGTTGGGCGAGGAGCATGAAGCGATGGAACCAGTCGTTCGTGTAGAACTACGGTAACACCGCGTAAGTGGTTAGAGTAGCGGTTGGGAGAGGTGGAAGGCGCGCACCTTGGAGTCGTACGCGACTTGAGCAGCCCAGAGCCACCAGCTGAGGGTGAAGAATACCGCGTAGCTCAGAACGGTCTGTCCAAGAGTCAGATGAACGCCACAAGTCCTCCCCTGCAAAGCCGCACATTCATGGTCGTAATCGGCGTATTGTTCGTCAAACTAGAGAACGTAGTCGTCCAGCTGTCAATCGATTAGTGCACTGCAGCGCAGAAAGTTACATAGGACGCGTACCTGATGTCGAAGAAAATACCGGAAACAAGCCATTCAGGCGGTCTACGACTCTCCCGCTCAGACTGGGCATGCCGATCGGCCTCGTGGGGCTTCTCCAGCAACGAATCGCTCGTCGCGACTTTGGCGAGCTCCGCCTTGCCCGAGTTCGCATCGCGCCAGGCGTCTTCCATGGCGAGTAGAGAACTGGGGCGCTCATCGTCGTCCGAGAGAATGACCACAGCCGATCGACCAGCCTGGAGCGAAGCATCTGAGATAAACGGCGACTCTGTAAAAGGAACCGGATGCAGTTGACGAGCACTGGGGGCCAGAGAAGTTCAGCGTCAAGGAGAAGAGTGGTAATGCGCGACGCACTCAGATGGATCCGGCTCGCTTGTTAGGGAACGCAAGATATGGCGGGCCTGCACCATGGCGAAGAGACAATGCGGGGAGACACGGAACAAGGAGGTCAGTTTCGGCTTTACTTCAACGATCCTCATATAGCTTCTGAACGACGCTCGACGTGCAGTGTAAGATACCGAAGTTACCGCAAAACACGGTTGTCCAGGCATCCATCAGGCGCTGGGCGGCGACATGATGACGTCCCGCAACCACCAGCGGTTTGCAGAACACAACGTCCGTGATCGGTAAGATTGTGCGCCGCGCAGACATAGCTTATATTCGTCACAGTGCTCATGAGGCAGTCGCCCGTGACGGTTACCACATCGCCCACTATATTACGAGGTTGGTTGCTCCCTGGACTGGCCGCGCAGGGCCCTGGTGAACAGGCAGTGCTGGCAACCGCTCGCGCTGGTGTGCTGATGGATTGTCATCGGTCAGGCCACAGGTGTCCGATCGTATGCGTGCTCCCTGTCAAGAGTGTCGCGGTCTGCTATCACGGTCCACTCGAACGACGAATGCGAGTGTGACGGTAAAGTCGACGTCCAGGCCAGCCCAAGACGGCATTCTGAGCTTGCCAAGGAAGAATTCCAGTAATGAGAGGGAATGAATGACGCGCTCTTGCATAAGGGCTGCAGTGGTGCTGGGGCGGTTTAGCAGCAAGGAGAGGCGCGGAAGCAAGGAAAGGCGCGGAAGCAAGGAAAGGCGCGGAAGCAACCAACGGGCGGGACCGGAGCCGTTCGACGTTTGATGCCGCAGCAACGCAACAGAGAGAGTTTACTGCAAATGGTGATAGATTGTAAGACAGGCGGAATTATGCATATGACAGAAGCGAGAAGCAGAGAGGTAGTAACATTGGGAGGGTCAAGAGTAATGATAACGGACGGCCCCTCGTAATCTACCAGGCAGCAGGCCGCCGGACGTACTCCTGCCGGACGGGGTGGCAAACCAGGTCGCCATTTTGGGTGCGGTACTCAACGTAGTAACCAGGACCACCGATCTATAAGACCAGTTATGTTTATGTTATGATCACGATCGCGACAGCGCTGAAAGGGACGGCGACGTACGATCATGTTTCCGGCGCTGATGCAGACTTTGACGACGCATGGAATCCAGGTTCCAATCTGGACTTCGGCTCGGTCTCCAGCCTTCAACTGCATGAGGAAGAGGTCAGGATCACGTGATGATTACGCGTCGGCGGACGGACCGGATACGACCATTGGGCACCCGCGTAGTTGACCGGCCAGATTGGGGAAGACATTGTGGCGGACGGTAGGTAGTGGGCTACTGTAACGGAGCAAGGAGATTGAGTTTCTACTTGGGCTCTACGGTCCTGTTTCCTGGTCTTTATATTCTGCGCCGAGCGTGGTCCTCGCGTAGTTGTGGTTGTGCAGGCGTGGTGTGGGATACACCCCCGAAGGGCCTGATTTCGTAAAGATAATAAAGGAAGCCACGGCAAAAGTACAACCGTTGAAACTTGGGAGTATCATGCGTGGCCTGGGGAGCCGTAGGCCAATAGGAAGTACCTCTTCGGGTTATTGGGTCGTTCCGTCTATTACAGCCACGCTCGCTCAGACTGTGTGGTGGGAAGCCTAACCTGTGCGCGTGGTTTGACGCTTCAACGGTAGAGCCGCTGCATTGTCCGGATTCACTGGGTCTGTGCTTATTCCCTGCGTGCTGAGGAGGAGCTGGTTTGGCATCCGCCACGCAGAGATTGCCCTATGAGCTAGAGACTGACATCATATCGCACGTCGCAGTAGTTTCTCGCTTGCAGTGGCAACTCATAAGACCTCGAGCCGGTACGCCGTGGGATGGGTCGCAGGTGACCAATGAGGGTGGCATCCGCACGTATACGATTTGCCTATCCACGTGCAACGCACACCGGAAGGACTGAGAGGGCTGAATGCAGCTAAATACAGTTGCACGACGGGACGGAACGAAGTGTGGCATGTTTGTCAAGCCTTCGAGTCACATTTGTACCCGACCTGCCTTTCCCTGAAAGGATTCGCGTCCCTGAGCTGTCAAATGCCCATCTAGTCGACAGCTGTCTAGCGCTATCCAATGATATCCATGATCACTGGGATCACAATGGAGAAATTTGCGTCTCTCTGGAAGGGATCGAGATGAATGACGCGAACTGTTTGGTCACGAAGTGCTTCCGCTCTGGTCCTGGGGAGGGGAGTCGTTCACTGCCTCCGCGAATCAGTAAGATGAGATTTCGAGAAGACGAGAGTACTGAACAGCAAGTGAGAGACGAGAAGGGAATGCAGCGACGTCATTATATCCCATGCTATATAAGCTGCTGGCCGAGCGAAGTGCCGTTTTCTCAACGCCATCAGCGCCCCCAGCACTGCAGTAGCACGATGAAGTTTGCCTACCTCGCCTCCACCCTTCTCGGCATCGTCTCCTTCGCTGTGGCGTTGCCGACGATCGAAGCCAAGCAGAGTGTCGTGACGGTCCTCACTACGTTCCGTACCACCGTGCAGAGCATCGTCCCCCAGATCGGTGAGTTGGCATGCTCTGAGACTCCCGGCTTGTTCACCCACAATTGGTCCAGCTCTGTTGGCCGAGAGCGGTCAGGCGACCGAGGAGACTGTTCAGCCGTACGTCTTCTTCACTAACATTCCGGTTCTACCTGTTTGACTGCGTATAGCTTCGTCGATGAGTTTACCGTCGCAGCGACTACTGCCGCCGCCGCGCTGAAGGGCAGTTCGGCCAACGGATTTACCGCCGCGAAGGCTGCGAGTCTTACAGCCGACATCTTCACAGTACGTCCGTAACGATGCGCAGATGAGAGGAAATAATGACATGGTACCTCTAGGATATGGCTAATGGCCTCGAGATCGCCTCGAACGCAATGCCAGGAAATCCTGGAGTCGGGGCACTTGGTCAAGGAGATCTCGCGAGCGCTCTAGCAATGGTACTCAGTGGCGTGGAGACCGTGTTGTCCGGCGTGGTCAGCCTCGTCGGGGCACTGTACGTCGGATTTTTCTTTTCATTGCAAGCGAAGGAGAGTCTGATCTGTGTTTGTAGTGTCAGTGATGTTGCAGAAATCTTGGCAACTCTTGCCCTGGATCTACTACCGGCGGCTCCAACGGCGTAGAGACGCTCCCAGATATTCGTCACTGGATGACCTGTTCCGCTTGCCAGTGGTACCTTGAATATAAATTGCACGATAACCCTTACATGAGAGATATTGACCGGGTTGAAAGAAATCCTGGATCCCATAGAGAGTAGAAAGTATTTACTCCTCACGTTGGGTTCAAAATTTGTTTCTGTCGAGCTCCGCTTGGCTCCGGCGGCCTGGCCCACACTCGGAAGCAGGATCCGACGGATCTTTCGCTTTTTGCCTTCGACCGCGACGCGACGCGTCTTCGACCCACAACGGCGCGCCATCGGGCGCGAACTTTCGAGGACTCTAGACCTCGGTCGCGTATACTGTCCTCGGGCTAGTAACCTGCGGCGCTTTAAGCCTCATTTCCGCGGCGCTGTTGTGGGCGTTGTGGGCCAAAAATCCTGAGTGTCGGGCTACCGTAGGATACTTTGGTCGACCGTGAATGCGACCTAGTCCTACGGCGCTCTCTCGCTGGTCTCTTAAAGGCATCCGTAACCGCCAATTGCGCCTATTCGAGCTGCGGATGCAGCAACGCTTCCAGCGCGAACACCCTGACATTGACAACAAACCTCCACCTTCACATTTCGAGACTGCACTATCTATCGTCCGGGAACGGTTTTCGATGCACTTGGACAAGTCAAATGTCCAGCCCGAACCCCACCCTGCGTACCAGACCAACGTCGAGACCTTCCACAAGGGCGGCATACCAGAACAAGAGGTACCCATACGATGTCGCGGCTGGTGGTACCTCCCACTCGGCCAGGAGTCGGTCCACACCCACGAGGCGCGCACTAGTGTGCGCACATTTGCGCATTTCTTTGCACAGACGCGCATCGACGCCGCCGAGGTGCAGGCGCTCGAAGAGCACGCCACAGACCCGGAGACGAACGCCCCGCGCGCCGTCGCGCTGCTCATCTCCGTGCGCGGCTTCCGAGACGCGGCGGTCAAGCAGGCCATGAACTCGCCCGTGCCGTTTATGGTCCTGCACTTGCCCGACCCGACGAACGCACAAGACGCCTGCTTCGAAGGTCCTTGGCGCGGCGTCGTCGCGCGCACCGTCAAGGAGGACAGCGCGCTCGACCTCGACTTTGCCGTCGGCACGTGCCTGTGCAACTCGACGCTGCGCACTGTACTCGAAGACAGGATCAACATCCTATGGCGCCGCGACGAGACTAAGCCGCACGGCTGGGCGGTCGGTGTGCCGGACATGCTGTGGGGCGACGAGCGGTTAGGCAATTACGATCCGAACGCGCATCGAGCAGGATCGTCTTTTGCGTGCGTATCCTAGCTTCTCCTTTTCGAGACGTACGCTGACAATTGGTGCAGCGAGCGACTAGCGGCGCGCGAGGCCGAAAAGGCGGCCACGAGGAAGGCAGAGGAAATCGCACTGAGGCGCAGGCGGCAGCATGAGCAAGAGGATATCGACACAGCGTTCGACGATGCCATCGGAGGGAGCGGCTAGACACGGCATCTGGTTAATAGATCCTCTATCTCTCCTGGCCACGCCGCCACCACAGATCGCCACTCCCAGCGCCAGGACCAGACGCCGCGCCAGCGACGTTGGAGCAACGACCTCTGCGCTCCTCATGTGGTGCTTTTCTCGATCTAGTCTGTAGCATATCCAAACCCCAGCTCTGTCTATATGTAGAAGTGTCCGTATAATAAACATCCCCAGCTGCGCTCAGGCTTCTGACCAGTCTGGGAGCGGAGAGTAAACAGACGGCACGGCTTGTCATGAACCACGGCACCGATGTCCCTTTGCTTGCTCCAGCTTCAACTTCTGGCTCACGCGCACGCTTCCTTGTCCTTAGAATGGCCGTCGTAAATAATGGCTCTTGCTAGCCGACGCCTGGCCGCACTTTTCGTGGCTATTCTCGCCCGCACTAGCCCGCACTCCAGTCCACACGCGCCGGCACGAGCAACACTATGCGACTCAGTACTCAGCGCCCGTCGCCCGTCGAGTTCATTCAAGTCAGGCTCTCTCAGTCTCAGTAGACTCTGATCTTGATCTACCGCTCTGCGATGCATGGTGCACGTGCTGTCGATTCTCCGGTCGACAGGGCTTCCTTTCCCAGACGTTCTCGTCCGTGACGGCTACTTCGTCGCGCTGGCAAGCGCGGGCAGACGACGCCGTCGATCAGCTGGCCAACTTGGTCCATATGGCTCGCGCTGTCGTCTAAGAATGCATAAGAAGAACGCGCTCGTTCAAGCGGTCCACACCCGACCAGGATGGTGCTCCGAGTCCTCGCCGCGCTCGTCCTCGCGGCCACAGCCAGCGCCGCCGCCATTGCTGAGCGCGCGCAGCTTGACTGCTTCCCCTTCGGTACCGCCAAGCTGCCCAAGCTCGGGCACGGCGCACCGAAGAGGACGCGCGAAGAGTGGTGGTGCAGCGCGGAGCATCAGTACGGCTTCATGGGCTTCAGCTACCCTCTCGAGGACGACGATTGCTCGGGCCCGAGTAACTCGTTTGCGCAGATCAACGCCGACTTTAAGAGGATGAAGAAGGAGTTTGGGTCGACTATGGTGCGGATATACGCTCCTCGTACGTTACTCTCTTCCGAGGACCGAAACCAGAGCTGATTCGCGCCTTTCTGCTGTAGAGTGCCGCGACGCCACGATTTGGAAGACATTGATACAGGCGGGAATTGCGAATAACATGTGCGCATCCAGCTGCTCTCGCACCTGTGTCCAGACTGACCGTCCGCAGGGCCGTCATCCCACAAATATGGTGGGGCTTTGAAAACAACCAAGACCTCTGGATGCTCTCCCGCACGGCCTTCTTCTCCGTTTTGAATGACCCTCTCTACGGCCCCATTGCGCCCTACGTCTTCCACTCACTCGCCTTTGGCTCCGAGCCGATCGGAGACTTTGTCGACGGCGGATACGACGGGTTCATCGCAGATTTGAACATCACCCGACAAATGCTCCAGCCCTACGGTATCCCTATCTCGATGAGCGAGGACTGGGACCGCGCAGGGATCTTGGCAAGCGATGATAGGACTAGTCTTGGACCTGTTGGTATCAAGATTGCGCCGCTAATGGACAACTTGCAGCTCCATCGTGAGTGCCATAAACACTACGTGACTTACTGATTGGAACTGCATCGCAGCCATGCCGTACTACCACGCGAACATCTACCCCTCCGCGGACACCACCTGGCCGTACTTCGAGTGGTACATGGACTTCATCGCGCGCAACCTCCCAGGCAAACCCATCCTCATCACTGAAGTAAGTCTTAACTCTTAAACAAATCCCTCACTGCCTAATACACTTCTGTAGACTCAATGGGCGAGCTTCGAGGGCGGCGCGCACGACCGCGGCTGGGGCAACCCCGGCGAAGACATCGGCAACTTCACCATCTTCTGGAACCTCATCCAGTCGTCCGATCATTGTGCGTTTTGGAAGAAGTACCGCGTCGGGTGGTTCGTGCATACCTTCGACGACAGCCAGGAGTCGGGACTGGGTATGATCGACGACGATGGGAACGTGAAGATGAAGTTCGCGCCTGCGAAATGTTGACCGCACTCACGTGAATGTCCCCTTTCATTGATTTATCATTGTCTCTCTTCACTGTTTGGAATACAGGGGGTCTCGTCTGTAGGATGAACTTGAAGCGCTGAGAGAACGGGATGGGGCCGGGACTTTTTACCGTCGAGCCTGAGGAAACTTCGATGCTGACAAGATGTAGATAATGTCGACGTCTGTTCCATCGTGCTCCCACTATTGCTGCTCTTACTTTCCGTACGGCTTACGGAAAACAACATGATTTGAAGCGCTGCAGACTGTGCTTATTCCAGCGCAAATTTCCGATTCCCGTCTGACCCGACTTCGTGCACAAATGCCTTTCTGCGTTGCATTTGCGTATAGAACGGGCCATGATCCTTCAGCCCTGTGCATGACACTGATCGAAGCTCGTTATTCCGGTAGACCCTGAACGCCCACTCCTGACGCTTGAGTTCCTTGTGGCAACCGGAACCCTGCACCACCGCTCCATCCGGAGATGAGTGTTCGCGCCGGTGAACGACACATGTCGGCGTAACCCTTCCTCTCTCCATCTTCCTCACTTTTGGCCCATTCATGTGCTGGCATCTTGTGCTCTCCTTCATTCTCTTTGGCAGCGCTGCCGCCTTGACGTGGACTCTTCCCGCCGTCAACAACGACGCTACAAGCTCATGGACATTTGCGAGCCTACCAGTACATCATGGGATCCGCAGCGATGCTACAACTGGTCTTCCTTGCAACGACGATGGAGCCTCGAAGAACGTGATGGCGCTGTATGCTGGGGCAAGTGCTCAGCTCGATGGGCGTGGTCAGTCCCTCGTATCCCACAGTATAACCAACCGTGTGCTGATATCAGCTCACAGCAGGACGTGTAATTCGCGTGCGATACGCTCGCAACTCGCTGGGTGTCGACGGTGTCCAATTCCAATTGCGGATAAACGACATTCTGCGCTCGTCTACTACCGCAAGCAGCCTATATGATGGCAGTGGGCTCGGGGACTGCGTCTCGTTTGTGTTCGCGAATAATACGGACCCATCAGGCGTCGCGGCAAGGTATGGAATCCGAGTAGCGGTTCCTGCGACGGTCAAGTCGGGTACCTTCCTGACATTGATAGACGCAGAGTGAGTGCATTCCGAGCTCTGCCGCGTGCTAGATGCTCAGTCAGGATCGCTTTCCAGCGTTGAGGTTCCAGAGACAGCCGTGGGACCGAATCCGGCCATGATAAACATCCCAATCGAAGACCCACCAAGCGACTTATCCAATCCGCAACCAGCTTCTTCATCCTCACCCTCGTCTTCCCCGCCACCATCTTCCTCGACATCTACATCGGAGGATACAGGCAGTCCGCAGGTCGAGACTGGAGCGAGTACACCGCCCACACCGGATCAGGGGTCGCCTTCTTCGACCAAGGCTGCGTCGATTCCTGCATCTCGTACAGAGTCGCCGGGTCCTGAAGCATCTACTCTTGGGACGAGTCTCCCTACCGATACTTCGACGCCAGCTAAGACTGCGCAAACGCCCACGACTACACGATCGACTCTCGCGATAGGGCCACTCCTTGCAGCTGCGCTGGGCGGAGCTGCCGCGGTTGCAGGGATTGGGGCAGCCATATTCCTCTGCATGCGTTGGAGGAAACATCGCCGTCATGCGCCGATCTACGCAGCCGTCGCCCAAGCGAATACCTCTTCCTCGCAACCAACAGGAGCGGCTTGGAGTACTGGCACTGGATCCAGCGGGCTTTCTCCATACCCGTTAACGTCGTTGCGGAGGGAGGATTCGTCGAACGGGAAAGCGGTCATGAACGGAGCGAGGAAAGCCGA
>KV426366.1:14152-55178 GCA_001632375.1 Exidia glandulosa HHB12029
AAAACGCACCCGGTGCGAAAACCGCACGAGCGAAAATGCGCCCGGTGCGAAATCAGCACACTATGAAAAAGTTGTCATCCATGTGCCGGATGAGGGAAGCGTGGGAAGATCTTGAAAATTTGTGAGGGTATGTATTGGGATACGGCGAATTTTTCTGTATAGGTCTCAGAAATTTTTGGGACCCCTATCGAGCACAGGAAGCTTTTTGTCAGGTGGCGCCACCTGAATCCGGAATACTGGTAGGTCTCAGAAATTTTTGGGACCCCTATCGAGCACAGGAAGCTTTTTGTCAGGTGGCGCCACCTGAATCCGGAATACTGGTAGATTGGATAGTATGTATTCAATGCCTTTGGTATCACACACCAAGTCTCAGAGGTTCACGACGTGTTTTGGCAGAGCTTGTCCAACCCTGTCCAAGTCTGTCCGAGGGGACTCAGCCCCTTGCTGGTCCCCGGCATAACACTGCCACCAAGTCTGTCCAAGTCTGTCCGAGGGGAGTCAGCACCCTGCTCGTCCCCGGCAGGGAGCGTGTCCGAGTCTGTCCGAGTCTGTTGGAGGCGAGTCAGCGCCCTTCTCGTCCAGCCTTTGGTCGTCCCCGCAATTGATGCTGTCCCGGGTGCAGTAGCAATTGCCTAACTGGGTAATCGGGGACCCGCATCCTGCCTAACCTACAGGGTATAATAACCCTTAGTAGATATATACCACATACATTATACCTTCCACGCTCAGAGAAGCTCGAGGCATGCGTAAAGCATACCGTGGTATTAGGGACGAGCGCTTGGAGCGCATACTTTATCGCTAAAGATGCTGGCGGTACTGTACAAGCGCATTTGCAGGACCAAAGTCTCTATCCGGGGTCTTGCTCACAGTGCTACGGTCCTACGCTTCCGCAGACCCTCAATTGAAACTCGCGTCTGGGGAGCTGAGAAACGGACCGGGACTCCTAAAGGCAAATCCGAAAGGCGGGGGCTCAGCACAGTAGAGTTACACGGGGACTCTACGTACAGATGAGTCGATTTAGACGAGGAAAACTTTTTTTGGCTGTTCACTCTGTATATTTTGTCTGGGGTGGACTAGCGCCTATGGGCTCGCTGCCTACGGCGAGAATAAAATCGGATTCACAACAGCGCTCATCACAGTTTCAACATACTTCTCATGAAGAATCCGGTCCGCACCCGAATACATCCCGCTCTCAAAGGTAGATCGTTGATATACCACACCGTATGCGCAAGTCGTGTGAGCTGAATGAGCCCGACTGGACAGCGAGCACAAACATTCTCCCGGCGGAGACAGTACATATTCGTTAAAGTTCTCGACCAGAAATTCATCGTATTGATCATATCCTCTCTGTACATGCGTCCTAACTTTGTGACGGGAGTCGCTGGCGCTAGCGGTGGTCCGAGACAGGGTCAGCTAAGCTGAACCGGTCTGGGTACAATCGCCTAACCATGCGGATGATGTCCCTGCCCAACCGTTTAATACAGGTCGTACGACCTGCTGCAACAGCGATCAGACAGTAACACGTAAGTCGCGCGATGACTACGACCCCACGTGCGCATCCATGCACGTGTGGTTGACTTCTCGCGAGACGTACTCACTCCCGTTGCGAAAGAAAAGGCTGCACAGTACTATAGAGTGCGTCATCCGAGACAGCGCCGTGCGTTGCTTTTCTGCCCTACATATAATAGTGAGGTTATGCTAAGCATAGTTCTCGTTCACGGGAGAAATGCGCTCACATGTCGTTCAGGACTTGAGGTATCGTCTGTATATGCATCTGGGATAACACCAGCCGTCGTTCGAGAATCCGCGCCTACGTGGGAAGTCAGTCTATGTTGATTTATGGCTCCACAGAGCATGAGAGTACCTGGATCTGGACCGGTGCTGCTTTCAGTGCCTCCAGCAAGCGTCGCGCCGCGACAGAGTCCCGTCCCGGCTGGATATATCTTCCGGAGAAGGACTTGAACCGTTTGCGAGTACTAACGGCGTCGAAGAACAGAACCGTTTCCTCGATCAGCCTGGTCACATTTCACGTAAGCATAACGCGTTCCAACTGCAAAGCTACTCCGAAAGCACTTACGGCGCGAGGATGTCCTCGTGAGCCTGGTATTCCTCCGCTGACGCTTTAGCAGATATGAGAGCGTCATGGGCGCGGTCGAGCGCAGCGGCGAGAGCATCGATATCTTTATGCCTCTCGCAGATAGTGGAACCGTGCTGCACTGTCGATCAGCGCGTTGTCCCCTCGCGCGGTGCCATACAGGCACCTTTACAACCCTCTTGACCGCGCGCAGCCCGAGGTCGGCTAGACCTGCGGGGTCAGCCATGCTCAGTGAGCAGTGTGCCGGGTGAAAACGAGGAAGCCACTCGAGACCGCGCTCAATTTAAGGCTTCCAGGATCCGTTGTACTTCCGGAGAGGGGCGCGACGAAGCGAGTTCGACCCGTGTGCAAGCTCAAAGGTGGAAGGGTCGCGGAAAAGCACACTCCGTGGTGAACGAACACGCCGCCACCGGGCATGTTATGAGTGGCACTGAACGCAGGGACAGAGACGCGGCACCAGTACGGGATTGCAGCGGCGAACCGTTTCGTCAGACAGGTACGCATCGCACTTGATCAGAGAACTCCTTCCGCTTGGCGCGTGCTATGAGTAGATTGTGCTCACGCGCATGGTGGCGCGCGCGAGTTCTCGAGTAATCCTTGGGCGCGGGATCACCGCCCGCCGGTCGCTGGTCGCTGGTACGACCGTACGAGACGACGAAGGATTGGTACGACAGCAACAAGGAGCCCTGGCAGCCTCTAGACGCAGATGCAGATGTGCCGAAGCGAGTGTTTAAAGCAGTTTACCGCAGCGATAGCCGTATACCATTCCAAGCGGCCGAGCGACGGCAACCGCGAAAATTTGACTGCGACGAAGAACAAGCGACTACGGCTCGAACCAGATTGGTAAGATGTACAGTGCGCGTAAGAGCATGGGTCGATTGCGCTCTCATATACGGCGGCGACGATTGGCGACGGGCGTGAATCATGGTCGGGAGCAAGGCGCGTTCGGCTGCATCCGCTTCTTGGCCTTCAATTTTACGATTGACAACTAGACATCGATTCGCGCGCGTACTGACTACGCGCCCTGATCACTCTACGCGCCGGCTTCAGGTGTTCGTGCTCGCTGTTCCGTTTGCGGCTCTGACATGGCGACCCACGAATAGCGGTCGCGCGCGCCGCGCGGTATCGACGCGTAAAGTGGCACGTGTTACGTCGCTCAAAAGCTATTCTTCTTCCACCTCATCTTCGGCCTCATCAAGGCGCCTGACGGGTCCAGGACGCGGACGAGGAGGCGGACCAGGTCCTCCAGGACGCGGCCTGCCACCTCCACCCGATATTCCTCCATAACCCTGCCCGCGCGGACCAACCTCGTCGCTGTCCGAGATGCTGATTGGTATCGACGAGTCTTATCCACTCGAATCGGCGGCTCGATTAATCCCAGTACTTGTCGTTACTCGTCAGCCGAATCGCGCGCAACTCGCCGCGCATTCCTCGTACCAACACAACATTTCCGCGACACTACCCCCACCGAACGCATTACTCCTCGAGCAAGTACGCGCAGAACCAAGTGAGTATTGCTGTCAGGCGCTCGCACGGTTTGCTCAAGTGTCATGGCAGGACGCAGTACGAGAAGATGCACGTTCTGACCGCAGCGCTCCACCGGTGGTCGAGCTTGAAGACGGCGAGCTCGAGGAGGGCGAGCTGCGCGACAACGGCGACGTCATGAAGGACTTGGACACTCGTGAACGCACATCGGGATCCTCACTTACCGCGCTCTTCGTCTCGTCGTCAAATGCTGCCCCGCTCGTACCGTACGCCAATCTATCCAGCACCACGCCGTCTATCGCCGTGTCCTCAGCAAGTCGGACGCGCGTCCAGCTCGGCGACAGTAGACTCGCGATCGAGAGGGCGGCTTCCGGTCGAATTAGTCTCGTGCGCCACGTCGCTAAGCGCAGCACGCTCCATCACCGCCTCTTGCGCCGGGAGACGGTCTGCGCGGTGGAGAAGAAGGGACTGAACCATGTGCGCGCCCGAGGTCTGTCGCGGGCGCGGTCTTCAGCGCGTGCGGATGCGACATGTTCACAACTCCTGTGCGCGCTGAACTGGACGTATACGATGTGTGTTTGTGTATCGCGTCCCGTCTGCGCCGTCCTGCTTTCCTTCACGCCCATACCACCTTTTCCCATTCCCGTCATCTTACCTGTGTCGCTTTTTCTCCCCTGCGCTTACAGAGCGTCACCGCTCGTTGCACCCGACGCATAACGCGCGCTGGGTCGTCGAGAACACGTCACGCGTCTTACGTGTACATTCTCCCCCGCCCCGCGTAGTCGTCATGCATAACGGTACACGCGCCGGGCGGGCTCACGACTGGTCAAGTGCGCATGTCGCGCACATACCCGCGCCGACGCTGGACGTCACGTTCCCTGTCTCCTTTCTTCTCATATCCCCGCCGCTCGCATTCTCTTACCCGGTACGGATTCAGACACACCCTGATTATCACTGCGTACTCCTCCCTGTCCTTTATGTTCGGACATGTCGGACAAGTGAAGAGTAGCCGGTGGCAATCGGTGATGCGTGCGGTCCGCGCTGGGTACCTTACTACTTTATTTTCGCACCCTGTTCAATCCGGGCGCTGTGGTGGCACAGTGGTGCCCACTACAATCTGCGCGTTGCCGCTGTACGCTCGCTTGCAGCCCGTCGGCGCTCCCACCGCGGTCCAGGCTTTCACGCCGCACGCGCGCTGACGAATGGCAGACACCCCATGATGGGCGGCGCTGGCGATGCGCCGTCGTGAAGAGCATCGCGACGTGCGTAGGTCCGCTCAGCGTCACTGGTCCGCGGTCCTCGAATTCTGCTCGTTGCCGTTGTCCTTCGCATCCGTATCACTATCGTTTTCTTGGCGGCGCGGACGCGGACGTTGATCGGGTCCGGGGCTTGTCATCTTGTTTCTCTTCCTTTCGCTGTGTCAGACAGTGTGGGGGGGACCCGGCCCTCCTCTCACTTTCGCCTTCTCGAATCGAGTCGAGGGCGGGTGAGAAGGGGAGGCCGAGATCGCAACCCGAGGTTGGAACCCAACCCCGAGTTGAATCTGAACAGAGAAAGGAACAACGAGAAAAGAAAAAGAAAGAACAAAGATCGCAGATCTATGAAGGGTGGGATGGTGGGAGCGAAAATGTCCCGGTCCTGGCGGAGGCTGGTGCCGGAGCGGAACAAGAAGGAAGCACGGAGTTTCTATTCCGCTCCGGTTGCACAAGACGGACCTCTTCTGGCTCTTCGCCGAAGAGGTCTCATCTTGTTTCTCTTCCTTTCGCTGTGTCAGACAGTGTGGGGGGGACCCGGCCCTCCTCTCACTTTCGCCTTCTCGAATCGAGTCGAGGGCGGGTGAGAAGGGGAGGCCGAGATCGCAACCCGAGGTTGGAACCCAAACAACGCGAAGCCAACCGAGGCCAAAGGCAGCCCACACTCTCGAGGTGTATATTAGAACTGCGGAATAGGAACATGTGACGAGTTTGACCAATATACTTCACATAAGTCGATGTGCGACGAGATGATGGTGTCCAATGTGCGCCAATACCTGAGAAACGAGTCGGATTTCCATCTGCCAGCGACCTTCACAACCTCCGGGTCTACCTTCGCACGAAGTAATGCTGTCGTCCCTCCAATCCGAAAGCAGTGCCCCGTCACCGTCTGCATGCCAGCTGCGCGCCATATCTCGTTCAACCGCGACAGGAACGCATTGCGCGTGAGCGGAACGAGTGCGCCCGTAGTGTCGTGCTTGTACGCGAATAACGGGTCGTCTCTTGAGATCCCGTTCACGTCAAGATGGTGCTGCAGTGCGTATGACGGGTCGTTGTAGTGACGCGCGAGCCAGATCCATACCCCTGCGCGCTCTGTCTTGGTTCGCGGGAGCCATATCGCTGTCGTCATTTGATCCAGACGACCGCCTGCATCTGCGCGAAGCTTGACACATTTCCCGGTGGGTAACGAAGCGAAGTCGTACGTTCTTGTCGAAGAAAGCGCCTCGCCCAAACGAAGCTGGCCCCAGAATATAACGAGCGCCGCGGTCGCCACGCAGACATCGAACGGACGCCTGGTATCGAGCCTGTTCAGCGCCTCGTCAAGCATCGCCTCCGTGACGGGTGGGCGCTGCTCTTTGCGTGCCGATGGAGGCGCTGCCAGTCCGACCGACTTGAGAATACGACGAAGGCGCTCCGAGCCTTGCCAAGTGAAGCCGCGCTGATCGTGCCAGAAGTGAAGACCAGCCAGTTTGGACGACGCGCCACCGGCAGCGTAGACGCCAGACATAGACGCCGCGTACGCGCAGAGGATGCGTTCGGAGACGGCGGTGCTCCCGTCCCACGCAATCCTTTCCGCTCGAGCCCACTGCTGGAAGTGGCGAAATCCTGCCTTGTAATTGTTGAGCGTGCCGGTCGCGATGCCTGCGTCGTGGACGGACATGGTGCGCGCCCATGTCGCGTCCGAGATACCGTCATTGTCGCGGTTTCGTGACATTGAGGTGAAAGCCAAGTCGTGCCGGACCGAGAACCGGCTGTCAACCCAATTTTGGATATCCCGTCTCCGGGCAATCTGCAAATCTGCAAATCTTGACCGATTTGGATTACACTCTGCGTACAAGGTCTCGAACGGGATAAGGAAATTTAAAAGCATACACCTTCCTCTCTGCCCCAGGAACCGGAAGACCTCTCGATGGTGCATCAGCTGTATTGTCCGCTGATGCCACCCACTCCGTCGACAGCCAAATGTTGTGCTGTAACATGAGCGCAACGATGCGCTGCAAGACACGATTAGACTGCACGCTTCTGGAGCTACCCGCGTCCAGCGCGCCTACCACGCCCTTGTTGTCGCTGCGGATGAGGACGTGCTCGTCGCGAATGCCGTCCTCGAGCAGTGCCAGTATCCCGAACTCAATGGCGAGCATTTCGGCCCAGCCAATGTCGCGTCCGTCGCATTTCCACCCGTCAACCAACTTCCAGTGGTCCCATACGTCGCCAATGACGAGTCCTAGTCCCCAACCTGTCGAAGCGTCGACGAAGATGCCACGGTCAACCGGGTCGGGAATCGACTGTACCGGCATCCCGCAGAATTCGCCCGCGAGTGCTCGTCGCCACCACGCCACGTCTTCGATCACGTCCTTCGGGAGCTTCCAGACCGTGCGCGGGCCTTGGTTCTGGAAGGCGGCGGTGAACTTCGAGACGGACCGGAGACGCGACCGGCCCTCCGGTAGTACCAAGCCGCAGTGTACGAGCTTGCCAAGAACGCTCTGAGCCTCCTTCAGCGTCACAGCACCGCCCGCAGTCCACTTCTCCGTAGCCCGCAGATACTTCGCCTTCTTTTCCGGCGTTATCTCGACAGTCTTCGCACGCAGGTCCCACGTGAAGCCGAGGTAGTTGAAACGCGAAGCAAACGATTTAGTCTTCTTTCGACTCCACGGCCATCCCAGTCTGGCTGCGAGACGATAGATATCGTCTTCGCATAGCTCAAACGATCCGTCTGGTCGCCGATATCGCCAGAAGATGAAGTCGTCAGCCCAATTCAAGGCGTGCGAGGTGGGAAAGTGTGCGAGGAATATAACCCGAAACGCATCTGCCAAACGACCCCAGAGACCCGAGGAAGAGGCCGCGCCAAACTGGCAACAGAAGTTCAGAGCCACAAGTCCCATCCATGCGATGACGTAGAAGGCCTGTTGCCACGGTAGTACGGGCACTCGCCTGTGAGCCGCCTTTACGTCGAACACAGCAACTTCTCCGCCATCTGGCGCCTGCGCCGCCAGCACGTAGCATTGTGAGAACGTCCCCCAATCGCAAGCGAAGTCGTCCATGTCTATTGAACTGTTGAAAGACGGGTCCAAGGGGTCGTCTCGAGGATGTGAGAAATCCTGGCAGACTCTCCCTTTAGCATAGTCCCCGTCTTTCGGAGCAACAGTCAACGGAGCATTCCTGAATGGTCCAACCAAGTTGTAGAGCTCTTCAGGTTCGTAAAATGCAGAGATGCGACCCTCCGAGGTCTCTTCCTTGATCATGTCTTCGATGACTTTCGAGTTGCGAAGCGCGGGAGTGTGGTTGTCATAGACTTTATATTTGCTCGAAACGAAGCGACCCAGTGTCTGCTCGCGATCAAGACCAATATCGAACCCGTTGCGAATGCCAGCTGGAATAGACGTAAAGGAAGACAGAACACCCGCCGAACGTAGTTCTTCCTCCCACGCGTCCGCGACGAGGGTCGTGACGACGCGTGAGATGGGGTTCGGGGGATCATGGGGAACCGAAACACGAACAGGTGGAAGAACACCGACATCTAATAGAGAAGCATTGTCCAGAATCAAAGCAGTAGAATCTCGAGCACTCGAAGCAAGCGAAGACGTCGTAGAAGCAGCCGGATCAAGCGAAGGAGTCAAAGCAGAAGCGAGCGAGAACGTTGACGCGGTCGAGTCCTCATGCGTGCGTGCATTTGCCGGCGCCGTGCGAAGCTCCGCAGAGCGAGCAGACGTGCGAGTGGCTGCAACCACGACGCTTGCATCCGGAGCGACTGTTGTAGGCGTAGCATACGTACGCGCCGGAGTCTGGCGTCTTGAATACGTCGCGGTCGGCGTCCCAGACGAGCCATATGGCCTTGCATCGCTTCTCGCGCGGCGTCGCCTTCTTGAAGGTGTGATCAGTGCCACCGCACACGAAGCACCGGTCGAACACGAACTTGTCGACCGGGTCCGTCTTCTTGGCGTGCGAGCTCGACGCGGACGCTCCACCTTGATCAGCGCCACCGCTCTTGCGCGCGCGCGGGTTCGAGTGGGACTTGAGCTGCGCGAGCGCGTGCTGCATGTCGGAGAGCGTGCGGGTGTTCTCGTGCGACGTGATGTCGTCGAAGAGCGCATGGTCGAAGCTCGAGATGTCGGCTGGATAGCTGCCCTTCACCGCGCGACGCTGTCGAATGTCGTACGAGCGGAAACGCGTCCAGGCCTCCTTGACGCCCTTGTACGCGATGATGCGCGAGTAATGCTTCTCGAACATGTCGCTGACCCTCGCGGGAACGCCCAGCGCGCGTAGCGTGCGCGTGTGCCTCTCGGACCACGTCGAGAAGTCCTCGAAGGACATGGTGGTCTCGTCAACGTCAATCACGATCTTGCGCGCGCTCTCCGGGTCGCCCGGACGCAGTACCACGCGTGAGGTCTCCTCCGCCTCGAGCATTTGGTCTGAGAAGTAATGCAGCGGGAGGTAGTGCTTGTGCCCTCCTCGTATGATCTCGAGCGCGCATTCGGCCACGTCTACGAGCTCGCGATTGGCGACACGACCGGTTTCGAAGTGGGAGAAGTCGTCCAACGCGTCCATATCCTCCTGGTGACGCTCGCGCTTGCGCAGCGGCGAGTCGCCACCCGTGAGGCTGGAACGAAACGCCAGGTCCCTCTTCGTGCCTGGAGTGAGATCAGCGCAACGCTCGCGGGACCAAAGATGATGACCCTCGCGCCCGCCGAGCTGCCGGCTCACGCGACGATCCTGCGACCTCAGTCGGGATCCATGTCAATGCATGTCGTGACCCGCGTGGTGCGCATGCATCACGCACACCCAACCACACGGAACGACATCATATCCATGCGTCGACGTGCTCACTGCACTCCGTGCACGCGAAAGGCGTGCACGCGAGATCTCGCGCAATAGGCGCGAGACTGGAATTAATCCATGCGCGAAAGGCGCGGCGCGACAGGCGCAAGGACGACGTGCACTAGGCACGGCGCGAGAGGCGCAAATGATAAGTACGTACCACGCGAGTCTTTGTCAAGCTGTTCGTTGCGCTTCGCGGGTCCGAAAACGTCGTCGTCGAGATCCCATGCCACACCCCGCATCGGCGCCGTGTATCTGGACGAGCGAGCCGGCGGCGGTGACACGTGCATAGGCGAGACGTCGCGCACAGGTGCGCGTTCACGACGTGTCGACGACTGGCGTGTCGGCGAGTCAGGCGCGAGGTCGCCTTGTTCGTCGTCGTCGTCTCCCTCCCCGTCCGAGTCGTCCCCCTGTTGCACCAGTCGCGCGCGCGATGCATACGTCTTGAGCGCCTTGGGCTGCGCGGGGTTCTTGCTCGAGGTAGCGGCGGTCTTGGACGTGGCGTTGCGCGTGAACGATGTGCGCGCGTCGGCCAACGTCGTCACCTTCTCCTTTCCCTTGCCTTTCGCCGTAGCCGGTGCCGGCGCCTTCGTCTTCTGCTTGGGTGGCGGTGGCGGCGGTTTCGCCGGCTTCGGTGGGGGAGGAGGCGGAGGAGGAGGCGGTGGAGCAGGAGGAGCAGCTGCGGCGGGCGGTTTTGACTGCGCCCTCGTCACGCGCGCTGACGGTTCCACCGTGACCTTCTGGCGCTTCTTCTTCTCAAGCATCTGCGCCGGCGGGTCCTCGGGAGATGGAGGTCGTGCTGGCGCGGCTTCTGTGGGCGAGCTGTCACGTCTGTTGCCCGAACCGTCCGAGGACAGCTCTGAGCCCCTATTCTCTTCTTCCGTCCTTCTGGCCATCGCACGTCGCGTCTTGTACTCGAAAGGGTAGAGCGCGCTGTGCCAGTCGAATGGCGCGTAAAGGTCGTCTAGTAGTGCTTCTTGGCTCTCGTACTCGAGTGGGATGTCTCCAGCTTCTGATGAGAAGTACTTGCGGTTATCGGACGCTCGGAAATCGATGAGCTCGTCGAGAGTCAGAGTATCGACGTTGAGGTCGTTGCTCATGCAATTGTTGGCCCAAACGAAGCGAGTGTAACGAGACAACAAGCGAAAATGTCCCGGTCCTGGCGGAGGCTGGTGCCGGAGCGGAACAAGAAGGAAGCACGGAGTTTCTATTCCGCTCCGGTTGCACAAGACGGACCTCTTCTGGCTCTTCGCCGAAGAGGTCTCATGTGTGCATCGCGCATGCGGAAACGGCCGCACTCGCGTGCAGTTCGTGCCGGTTACCTTGCTATTCTATTCATGTTCATTCTCTTCTATCCTCTGCGGCGAGGGTGCAGCAACCTTTGTAACGCGACACGTCTCGCGTACAACTACAATGTGGACGTCGGTGTGATCTGGGCGTCGGTATACGCGCGTCCCTCATGCATCGGCACCTGCACTGGACCGCGGAGACGATGAATGGTTGACGCACGACGAGGTAGAGTGTTACGCCGTGGCGGTGAATAAGCGTTGGCGTCTGCTCTTCCGTCGCGTCGCGCTGCACTCCGTCTACGTGTCGTCGCGAGCCCTCGTCGCAACGGATCACCGTATGCAGTTCGTGCTCGGCGTTGTCGCTTTATTCGGAAGCGGGCGCAGGCGCAACACGACGCCGTATCACGCGCGAATCGTCTGCAGGCGCGGGATGTGTTCGTACAACGCGTCCCGTCTGCTTCGTCGTACTTTCCTTCCGCGGATGCGCAGGCTTGGGCCCTGTACATTCGTTAGCTCCCCGCTGGCCGTCGACCCTGTAGGCTTGAAGAACTCTACGCAAATTCTACGGCCCCACGGTCTTGGAGCCGTTCTTCAATCCCGAATCCTAGCCAATGACACCTGCTAGTGCTTGCAGCGACAGAATCACAGCCATGTTCCTTGATTCTTCGATAATGAACTAAGGATGGAAGGTGGGTGAACAAATTATATCGATTGATTAAACGCATCAAAGGCGTATTCGAGTATCACTTCATGATGGGGAGAACTTCGGTCTGGAAATGCGAGTAGAGGAAACGTGATGGTCATGATTTAACAGCCCGCGTGGAGGCGGAAGACTGTATCGTCTGACGAATGTCAGGCGAGGGTCTACCCGAAGGCGTCGCGGAGTGGAAGCTTTGTTGGATGCATGCTCCAGCGCGCAGAGACATCCAGCCTCCTAATCACCCATCGACCGCCTAGTACTTGACCCCGCTCTCGCATCCGCCAGAAGTTAAGTATTGGACAGATCGAACAGGAAGATTCTAGCACGGGCAGATTCTAGCACAAGTCGGGGTCACGCTGGCAACCCCCTAATGAAAGAAACTGTTCCAAAGGATGATACCGCGAAGCAAATTGTGAAGCGCTTCGCGTTGCTTCTCAGAACTGCAATATCAGCATCAGCCGCGTTGATATCAGGGCAGGGCATGAGTACAGAACAGCTCACGCCTCGGCCAACACCTCGGGAATGGTATCGACCCGCAACTGTGTCAGGGAGAGTTTTTCATCGATCAGTCGCGACTGTGTGAGCACTATGAGAACGGACTCAAAGACCGAGAGAGAGTATCGTACCTTGATGTGCGCGGGGCTAGCTTCTAACGCCGCGAGTAAGCGCCGTGCGCTGACCGAGTCATGTCCCGGTCGGACGTATTTCCCGAGAACGGACTGGTATCTCTCCCGAGCGCTGACACTGTCGAGAAACAGCACCACCTCGTTGATGAGTCTTCCAGGGTTGACGTGAGTTTGTAACTGAGTGCCGATCACAAGTGCGAAGCTTACGGCGCTAGAACTTCTTCGTGAATGCGATATGTCTCCGGTGCGTCGTGATGAGAGGTTGTAAGGAGGGCATGTGCTTTATCGAGTGCAAGGGACAGGGCACCGATGTCTCTGCGCCTCGCGCGCACTTTAGTCCCGTGCTGAAGCCAAAGTAAATAGTCAGAATTCATGCCGACACGATGTTACCAAGCGCGTACCCGTAACACCTTCTTGATGCCGCCCACTCCGAGGCTGGCTAGACCCACTGGGTCAGCCATCCTCGCAGAACGCGGACAGTTCAAGGGGACAATAGTGGGAAACAGCCCAGAGAGAAGACCTTTAAATATACTCGCAAGCATCGGTCTCTGTGCGGAAAATGCAGTCTCGAAGCAAATCCGGCATTGAGACGCGGAAGGTAATGGCGTGCAATCCCGCGATCGACAGCGACAGCCTGTGTGCACTCTCAGGGCGAGCACTCCGTAACATTCGGACACTGCGGATACGGAGTGCTTCACAGTCCGGCACTGCCAGACGGGGGGTGGCATCCGGGATTGCAGAATTCGCGAAGCTCGGTAGCGCGTGCACTCAACAGTAAAAGCAAAGTCTCTCCGGCTGCAGACACGTATACCACGCTGCGGGTGCGATTGATTTTTTCCCATATTGTCTTGGTCGTTTCGACGGCGCAAGGGAGACCCCGATCGTTCAGCACCTCGGCGATGCTGAACCATCGATTGTGCCGCTGGGAAACGGCCTGCGTGCGCAGCGGTTGACAAAAGAGACGAGCATTGTACATAATTTCGAGTAGTTTATAGTCAAGTACCGGTTCACTGCCTGCCGGCCGCAGATTCGCGACGATGGACGACGGACGATACGACCTCAACACAGCCCAACCAGTATCGATCTAGTAGCAACGCCGAATATGCATCCACGGGGTACAACATGGCGAACAGAAGTCAAATAGATCTTCCCCAGATATCGCAAGCTACCTTCTCCTCCTCGTCGGTCGAAAAGATGTCGGAGAACACGAAATCGTCGACGAAGCTGCATTTCGAGCAAGTCCTCACGTCTTTAATCGTCTTGAGCGGCAGGGGCGAAGGATAACGGAGAAGCACTGTCCGCTGTGACCGGGAAACCAAAGGCGAGCATCCCTGACGAAAGGTGGAAGCAGTCCGGGATTGCAGAATCCACGTAGCATTCTCCACACAGCAACAGACGCAGAGATACCGATGATTCATGGACGCCCAAAACGGAGTGCGAGACGAACATGTGCGTATAAGATGGGCGTATCTAGCCATAGCAATGCGGGAACCATTAGAAGGCGCAAAGCAGCCGCGGCGGCGAAATTTTGTTCGACGTGCAGCATGAGCGACTAGGCGCGGATTATGCTCGCCAAGAGAGACTACAGCATGTGTACATGCATGTGCGCTGTGATCTTAGACGTACGCCATACGCAGTAGCGGCGAGCGCGAGTCATGCATTAGTCATGGTCGGGAACAAGGCGCGTTCGGCTGCATCCGCTTCTTGGCCTCCGATTTTACAATTGGCAACTAGACATCGATTCGCGCGCGCAGTAAATACGTCCCCTGATCACTCTGCACCTCAACTTCAGGTGCTCGTACTCGCTAGTCCGTCTGCAACCTTGACATGGCCCCAAACGACCCAGGATATAACGGTCGCGCGCTCCACCATCTACGCGTCAACTGGCGCGCGTTCCACGTATTCAAAGTTCTTCTTCGTCTGGCGTGTCTTCTGCAGAATCAAGGCGCCTGATGGGTCCAGGACGCGGACGAGGAGGCGGACCAGGTCCTCCAGGACGCGGCCTGCCACCTCCACCCGATATTCCTCCATAACCCTGCCCGCGCGGACCGCCTTCGTCGCTCTCCGAGATGCTGATTGGTATCGACGAGTCTGTATCCACTCGAATCGGCGGCGGCGGCCTTCGTTACTCGTCAACACCGTATGCGGATGGTGGGAACGACATACTCCAGTTTCACGTTCTCTTCGCCTGGAACGGGTAGCGGTGTAGCTTCGCGCTCAACCTCTGGCTTCGGCTTCAGCACTGTGGTATTGGTAGGGCCGGCGGCGTCCGCGTCGACAGAAACGCTGGTTCTGCGCGACGTCAGCGACACCGTCTGACTCGACTTATGGCAGCGCAACACACGGTGCTTCACGATACTCGCCGTCCATTGGTACTGGATGCTCGCCGTTCCCAGGTGCTGCTGCGTGTCTGGATGCGCGTACTCGCTCGTTAGGTGCATCGTGGCACGCACTATTCTGTGGCACGCTTACACTGTGACGACTGCGTCATCCTTCGCGCCCTTTTCGCCCATCGTGGACCGCCCCAGACATCTACGTGCGCTTTGAGTCTACGTTCGGCTCGCACTTTGGAGCGTACCGGCTCAGCAACGAACCCATTCGTGGTGGCACGAAGAAAACAACGATCCACAGCGACAAACGCCGACGTTGTGATGCCCGGGAGCAGGCGCCCAAATACGTTCGCGCGGCTCAGTTCGGGTACTGTACGAGAATCATGGCGCACCACGTGGAGGGAACGGTCAACTGCTTCCATTCCCCGCTTCTTCGTCTCATGTTCTTATGTCGCGCTCTCGGGTGTACTTACACTCGTATCCGTGTCCATTGTCAGCCCGTCCCATTCATTCCTCATCTGTGCGTCCGAATGGTAATCCAAAGCGCCGTTTGACACTTCCCTTGACTGGCTTTGGCGGAGGCTTTCCACCCTTCGCGTCCTTCGATCCGGTACTGACGTATCCAGGGCCTACGTCGCCTTTCGCCGTCCCGTCGTCGCTTTCCGATATGCTGATGGGAATCGACATCCCAGTATCGACTCGAGGCGCCCTTGGAACGCGTTAGGGAACTCCCCAGCGATGAGTAGTGCGTGCTGATCACGCACGTAACTGTTCCAGGCTCCGATGGGACAGTTTGAACCGCGGCGTCGGGAGAAGCGCTGGCCCGCGTGTCGTAAGCCGGGTTCCGACCAGCGGGCAATAGAGCGGACGTACTCCACAGGCGCGGTTCCGACGCCTTGCCCGTCAGTCATAACTGGCGCAGACGTCGACGGCGCGTCGCTGAGAGTTGAACACGTCAGACAATCGGCGCGATGCGACGCGATTTGCACTGACGTTACGCCAGGATGCGCGCCATTCTCCGGGGACGGCTCGCTCGCGGTTGGCGCTGGTTTTTGGTTTACATCTGACGCCGATGGGGTCAAGCATCTACGCGTACGGTCAATGGCAGCACATCTGTGAGTCTTGCGCGTGGACGTACCGACTGAAAAACGAGCCCATCGTCGTCAGCACACGCAGGAGCTAAGAAGAAGAGAGAAGCGCCGACGGGTACACTCATCGCGTCGTTCTTTGCATCCGAACAGATGCCCGGATCCAGGCGCTGGAGTCGTGTTATAGCAAACATTGAGAACGGACGACGGGGAAGGGCAAGGGCAGTACCGTGCGAAACAGGAGCGAACGAGAAGATACTGATCGAGATGTGGCGGGGCGAGGTACGGCCAGGCGGACGCAGATTGAAAACAGAGACTCCAGTTCTGGGGAAGGAAGATACTGTATGAGCGCTGATACGCCACATGCTGCACTTTCGGAGTCCAAGGAAATGACGGTATTTTCTTTTCCTCTTTCGTTGGCTTGGAAACATACTCAGGGAATGGGTGGGCGGGATAGCAGAAAGGAACAGAGTCAGTCGCACAGTCACCGTCGTTGTGGAGGCGACGCGACAGCTGTCAGACTGGCAGCGAGAAGCAAGAGACGACTGATCTCTATACTTTTTAGCACAAACCTTAGTCCGTTTCTCGTCTCGTCCCTCGACTCAATTCAGACAGTGATCTGTGCTACTCTTGTCAGGCCGCGTGTACAAAACGGACGGTATTCTTTGCTTCACAGGCTCCGGCTGCGAGCTTGCACGCTCCGGTCAGTTAGGAGCGTGTAGCTACTATAGCAGCAGCTGGAGACTTCATCAGTTTGTCCCCGCATGCAATGTTCTCACTGCCTCTGACCCTCAGGCACCTTTTCTCGCACTACGCTGCATTGCTGCGCCGTTCCGCATTGCTCGTATCGCTGTAGCAAACATTAGCACAGACGCATCTCCCATTCCCATTCCCTCTCCCCAGGGCCCGAGTTATAAAGCGGTGTTGAGGTTTAACCAGGGCTCAGCAGCCGAGCCTCAACACCGCATACCCGAACACGTCCGTTGCGTGCGGCAACGATAGTAACATCGACCCTGACCTCCAACTGCTGGCCTGTCGCGGGGAGACAGGGCTATATAAGTAAGAAGTTGAGCCCACTGTTGAAAGATCCCACGCCACAGACCGCAAGCTCCTCTTGTGTTTATCGCGTCCTCCCTACCACGTCCTCCGCCCAGCGTTTCATCTTCTGATCTCAACTGTAATGGCCGATACAAAGTACGTCCCTCATAATTCCCTTGCGAAGTTTAGAGATTAGCTGACTAGAAGTGAAGACCTGGCACTCAGGGACGCGGGGAGGGCAGGTCGCGGCCTGGTCCTATAAAGCCCACTCCGGCCCCTGCAAAGCCGAGACCGACGCCCAAGCCGGACAAACCACGTCCTGCCGAGGCACACTAGAAGGAGACAGGACTTGCCAATTTGAGGAGAGTGTGATGCGGGATGTTTTGTCCGGCATGTCACGGCCGCAGATATAGAGCAACTGAACCGGGTGCAGCGTGAGCAGCGCGCGGTGTTACTACGTGCCCGGATCGGCGTCCAGTCTACGGCGGTAGATTTGGAGGGCAAGAAGCCAAATACAGCCGGACGTGCCTTGCTCCGGACTATGACTCTCGCTCGTCGCTGCTGCGTGTCCCGCTCTCCGCGCATCTACGGTTGCAGACGTATGATTACCAGCCGCCTGTCGCAAAGACGCGCGAAATCCAGAGCAGAGCGACGAGTAGTATACCTAAGCAGTGCACCAGATATCCCAAAGAAGAGAGTGCGGCGCAGTTGGACGGAAAGGCTAGCAAAAACAATGCATGACACCCGGCAGCGGTAGCCGCAAAAATTGTTCGCCACGCAGCACGCCAGGCTGGAGACGATTTATCTGCTCAGACCGAGCTCGGACGAGCAAATTACGCTGTCAAGTAGCGCATAGCTGATGCGTGGTCGCAAGAGACAAGAAGGCCGGATATTTGTACGTGTTGTGCCACGGCTCTTGAGTCCCAACCGCGCTCGTTGACTCGGCACCGACTACAGGATATCTGGATTCTGGAACGTTTAACCGTTGCCGCATGGTTTGTACTGACAACTGTACCTAACTTATAGTCGCTAATAAACTCCTGACTATAGTGCATTATTCGTATGTAGACGCGAGCTCGGCACATGCATGCGCGATACGGGCAACGTAACTCGCGCTGCAACAGGTTAAACACCAGACTGATCCCAGCGGCCCCCTCGACATGCATGGTTGTTGGTGATCGTCGGCGCGTCTGCATCGTCCGCACGCCTTGACCTGATAACGCGACTCCCAACTATCAGCCTATCTTACTGTGCGTAATCAGCTTATGGCGAAATTCGTACTTACCTCTCGCAAATCTCGCGTCGCAGTAGGCCTGCCTGGCAAGATAGTCGCCAACCCAAATTTTGTTCGGAACAGGCTCGTGCGCGGTCAGCTCGAGCACGAGCAGTATGTAGGGCTGGCTCCAGCGCTCACGCGCCCGCGCGTCGCGGAGATGCTCAGGAACGTTTTGCGCGAGACGTCTGAATCTGGGACCCACGCGACTCACCTAAAAGGGTGCACACCGAGTGGACGACCGCGCTCGCTCACGTAGAGGTTTCGCCGAACGAACTGCAATTGCTGATACGAATGGAGCGTCGCGGGCCGTTGCAGGTGCAGACACTATCCACCAGCGTGCGGCGAGGACTGCTCACCCTCGACCGATGCACGCTGGCGCTTTGTCACTCGCGTGCGGTACGTACTGCGACTAGGAGCGCTGTATATCCTGCGCCAGCGACGACTTTGTTACCACACGCGTCGACCGGCACAAGTAGCGACAAGTCCAGAACGCTATGGCTCATCTGGACGATTCTTGTCTTGTCCACGGCCGTGTCTTGTTGCGCTCGCGTTTTCATACGCCTTGGCCCCCGTGTAGAGTGAATGTATTGCTCGCAACCAGTCGCATCACACGCATTTCAGGCTCTGTAAATCTGGCTTGGGGTTTCGGACCATCAACAACGCTCGGTCTCGGCGCTGGCTGGGTGTTACTCTTGTTCGGGAATGCGCCGGATCCATCAGGCCAAAAACGCGTAATGCCTCGTCCCTGGTTGGCTCAAAGACTGTTTCGTGATCCTGGTCTGATCTGTCGCCCGTGCTCGCCTGGTCCGCATTTCCTACGCTGTCTCACGTTTAAGGGTGTCTGGCCTCGCTCGGATTCCGGTGCTGCACTACTCCTTCAGGATTTGCCTGAAACCTCAGGCCGACTACGCGTAATACCTCGTCTACGGTTGGGTACTCGTTTGATCCCTGATCCTCGTGCTTTCCGTCGAACATGTTGACCGGAGCCGCACGACTGTCCGCGTCTATCTGTCTCCTAATCCAGCATGCACCCGGCGCTCAGGCCCTCAGCTAACGTCCCAGTTCTACAAATGCCGGATGCCGGCCGTAATGGCATAGGAGGGAGTTCCCACGGAGAATATCCGCCGCTCTCTGCCGGTCCTCGTTTCTTTCGCCTTGAACTTCTCGTTTTTATCTCGTTTCCCAGCTGCGTAGATCATAGAGATTCACGCGCTATCTATTGTTCCTGGCCTTCTAATCGCACCTTGATCTCGAAGCCGTACACTGTCTGGAGGAGTGCTACGAAAACATTCGCGCATTTCATGCGCCAAACGTCTGTGCTATTGTTCATACTAGTCATCCTGACTCGGACGATATTGTCTTTACTACCGGACCGTGACGGCTGATACCTAAGGCTAACGCTACTTATTGTAACACGCTCTAGACTCGGTATTGGTCGTCTTTCGTTGCTGGGATAGAATGTGCTCGATACCTCATGCCGGAAATGCGTAATACGTCGTCTATGGTTGGCTACTGCTCTGATCCATCGAAAATGCGTACAGGAACCGATACGTTGTCCGTACCTATCTATTTCTTTGTTCGACGTGCTAAAGCTTTCGACTCTGACTCCAGGCCGGGAAGACCAAGAACTGGCAGCAATACCCATGAAGGATGTTCGTGATTTTTACGACATGTCCCAATCAGCGTTTCGCTATACCTGATGGCTGCGATCGACTCGACGTGATCTCTTTGCTCTCGCGTTGAGAGCACTACCACGACTCCAGCAAGAACTGAGATCTAAGCCTCAGAACGCGTAGCGCTGTGTACGGATCTACGTCGCGGGCGCAGCGACTGCTTTCTAATAATAGCTGGAACTGCTCTGCTCGCGTAACGGCAACGCGCCCAGGACAATGCCCCAGTGCACGCTGCCTTGTTCACAGGCAGCTTTACACGTGAGAGTTGACTGCTTGCACGCCTTACCGAGCCGGACCCCGCATTCCGGCCCTACGAACCCTTACAAATGACCACTGGCTCATTGGGTACGGCCGAGTGGTATCCGTTCCCGCGCGTTTATGGGGAAAGCATCTGCCAGATTGGACCCGGATGTGCACCCGGACAACTACCTCTTCGAGGCAGAGCGCAAGACTTCAGAGTCCATAGCCGAGGCTGTGGTGTCCTTCCCGCGCTGACTTGCGTGCCAAACATACTCTATTGGCTACACGTGCTCGGGTGTGTTTCGTCCTTGTTTCGAGCCGGCTTAGACATTGACCAACAGTGCATGGTTCACAGGGTGTACCTGAGTTCACGAGGTCTTGGCTTTTCGTGCGTGGGATCGGCATCAGTACGCACGTCCGGGACAGTCGTAATGCTGAGCAGCGCATTGGCCGTATGTTCCTGGGTCCTTTACGTGTTTCACGCGCCTCGGCATACAGCCATACCGGCGCTGAATGAGAGGTAGTATATAACCAGACATCAGCGTTGTGTATCACCTCAGCACTCTCAGGGTAACCAACGACGACTCGCAGCTCACACTCGACAATGATCGCCGCTCCTCTCGTCGCACTCGCTCTCGCCGGCATCGCCGCTGGTACGCTTTCAAGCTTGTCTTCCAGGTCGACGCAGCTAAACGTCGCTTAGCTGCCCCCGCTGTTCCCACTCAGCCCAGCGCGACGAACCCGCAGTGCACCTTCTGGCAGGGCGTCCGCGACCGTTTCATCAACGAGATGTGTGTACTTCAGAGTTGCAACGCACACAGCAAAGCGATCGCTGATATATCCACCCTAGCTTCCTCGGCGTCTGTGCGCAGGATGTCCAGTATGTTTTGACTTCACGTCTCTTACGACAACACGGTAATCATGGTACCATCTTCCAGCTCCATGGTCCGCATCTCGTTCCACGACGCGATCGGCTTCTCTCTGCACTCCGAGAAGGGCGGAGGCGCCGATGGATCCATGATCAAGTTTCAGGACATCGAACTGAAGTTCCCAGCTAACGAGGGAGTCGACTTTATTGTATCTTTCCTTCAGCCATTCGCCGATGACGTTGGGTAAGCGCTTGCACAGACATTCGGCAAGTCCGTGCTCAGTTTCTTCACAGCATCTCTTACGGCGACGCCATCATGTTCGGTACCGCTGTGGGACTGTCTCTCTGCCCCGGCGCTCCGAGACTTCCTGCATTCGTTGGCCGCCCAGATGCAACCCGCGCGGCACCTGACAAGACTGTTCCAGAGCCGCAGGATGATCTGACCAGTGCGTACCCACTTTCTGATTCACAGTTTATCTCACGAATTTCACTCTTCAGCTATCTTCGCCCGCATGGCGGATGCTGGCTTCACGCCGACCGAGCTTGTGCACCTGCTCGCATCCCACAGCATGGCCTCTCAAGCCGGCGTCGACCCTTCGCCGGATCTCCTCGGCGCGCCGTTCGACTCTACGCCGTTCGACTTCGACTCGCAGGTGTTCCTCGAGGTCATGCTTCGCGCCAATTCTTTCCCTGCCGGCGGCTCTGGCCCTAACATCGGTACTACGCTCTCACGCATATCCATAGTTAAACCATACTTACGCTCATCCCAGGCGAGGATCAGTCCCCTCTCCCCGGCGAGTTCCGTCTTCTCTCCGACCGTCTCTTCGCACGCGACAGCCGCACGTCTTGCGCCTGGCAGGAGAACGCGCTCAACCAGACTGCCATGGCGACCAACTTCGCAGCAGCGTTCAAGAAGCTCTCGCTCCTCGGCCAGGACGTCAGCAAGCTTACCGATTGCTCTGAGCTCATCGGCACCCCGCCGCCGGCCAAGAACGCACAGGCGTTCTTCCCTGCTGGCACGAACCACGACCTCATTGAGCAGGCTGTACGTGTCCATTCCTGCGGTTTCTTCTGCAGCGCTGACACGATCTAAATTTCAGTGCGCTACTCAGCTCTTCCCGACAACTCTCTCGACCGTTGCCGGTCGCGCGACCCCAATCCCGGTAGTGTACGTTAGACCACCGATGCGGACTGGTCACTGTACTGACAGGTCCCGCAGGCAACTCCAGGACTGCCCCACCTGCCCGACGTTCAAGCGCCGTGCGTAGATCGTGTACATGTCATGTCATCTAGTCCTCCGGTTCTCTCTGGTCTTAGGGATATAAACGTTGTTTTTGTTGCGGAAAATGCTTCCATTACTGTAACGAGCTATGACGGTTACTTCGGGCGTTGGACTGCAATTGCGCACCATCTTTTTGCACTCGGCGCTCCGCGAGTCGCACAGGTACATAATACTGTGTGCTAACCAAGTACTGGTACACCCACTATCCATGTCATGTCTGCGCCAAGATGGGGCGTGAATCATAAGACGGCAAACTCCCCGAGTCCATCTCGCCGTTTTCCCACTCTCTAACCCTACCCTGAAGCTGCGCTACGGCCGTGCGTAGACGGGCGTTCTCCTCACGCAGGACCTCCGGTTTCTCCTCGGATAATGCGCTTGGCGAGCGTGTGCAAAATAGTGATTTTACGGTGTCGTGCTTTCTTTCCGCCGCCGACTGCAGAGGGAGCGGTGGCGGAAAGGGATTCAGGAAAGCTCGGCGTCGTTTTCTATAGCGTAGAATGCCTATTCCTGCTGCGATGACGACGGCGAAGAGCACACTAACGATGCACGCTGACGCAATGATTGGTGTTCGAGTCGGCCCCGATGAGTGTGTGGTATCTGTAATATGTTAGTTGAAAGGGTGTCATAGCGACCGTGAGTGCGGCTTACCAAGCGAGAGGGATGATGTTGTGGAAGGGAGATGTTGAGAGATTGATGTCATCGGAGGAAGCGCAGGGGCGGGGATTGATCGCGTAGGTATCAAGGCGGTAGCAGTGGTAGTCGGGGCTGTGGATAGTGTCGGGGCCGTGGCGGGTGAGGAGGAGTCATTGAATCCGCCCTTCGGGAGTGGATGAAGGGTCTCCAACGGATTTCCGAGAAGTGTCGTTGTATAATAGGGGGAGCAGTAAGTGTTCCCCGTAGGATTGGCTGCTACGAAGACGGTAGACGTCCGATCATCCGCATGCAGGACTTGTGTAAAGTCCACGAAGGAGAGATTATACGTCTGATCGGCGGGCATGTCCACTATCCATATCCCTCCATTGCTCTCTTTTGGCGGAAATAGACTAATGTTCGGAAAGAGGGACCATGGAGGAGGGTCGATGGCACTCAATGCGAGGACGCCCGTAACATCGTCGTCCCAAGTAAACTTGGCCACCTCGCATTGCACCATCGTGGCAGGTGCATGGAAGTTTGGTGGAAGGGAAGACGAAGGAACGATCACGAGGAGTAGACTAATGATCGTCTGTGATACAGACAATGAGCGACCTCGAGCGGAGAACAGGCGGAATGGAGATGGGAAGCTGGTACTTACGCAGTACATAGGCCGCAGTAGCAGGAAGGTGGGAAAGACAGTCACGCAGCGCATTGGCTTTAAATAGTCCGTCTAGTGCGCTTGATTTCAACGGAGAGTACACAGGAGTAGATTTGTTAGATCGGGCCCGTCGGGAGCCCCTCCGGAACAAGGAAGGCATTCAAGATAACGCTGTCAGCGACGTCCAGCGGGTGCAACTGCGTAGAAAATGAAATTGGTGAAGCGGAACCGAGAGATGAACCATGCGATGTTAACTTAAGCGCCAAAGTATCGGGCACGACTTTATCAATTTATTGTCCATGAGGCCGTGCCTATGTAGACATTACATATGTGAGAAGTACGATGGTTGTTCTACAGAATGGGTCAAAGTGTCTATCGGGGTGCCCCCGTAATGGCCAGCTATTTGCTCAGCGACGGACATGCCGTCAAGCCATTTTGCAGTACTGTGGTATGCCTCCACAGCTCAGGCGGGCGAGTGGGTGGGAAAATCTGGACTCGTGAGGACGTACTGGTGGCGCTACTGCTCGTGTAAGGGTGATGGAAACTATGCTGTGCTTCAACGACGGATAGGGGCTGAGTGGGTGGACTGGAAGCGGCCGGTCCTCGCGACATACATGGCCAACTCGTTAACGCCCGACTCGGTGAACAGGATCCGCGACAGGCTTTGGGACTCGCGACGCAGGCGCAGACGCGCAACCAGCGCTCTTCGGCATAGGCTGGGCACTCAATAACGAAGTGGCGCATGGATTCGGCGGGTTCGGGCACGACTTGACATACTGTAAGCATGCGGAAGACTCGGTAGCCGGACGCGCGACGCGCATCCGTGAAGTTCGCGTGGTCATGATAGGGTCGACCCTGACGAAGACAGTCAAATCCGAACAGCTGGAGTACACAGCCCGTTGGTATACTGCAATAAAGCATTAACCGCACCGGGCGTAAGCACGCCCACGTCGGCGAGACGCGAAAGAAGTAAAACACTGTGACGGAGAGAGCAGGCGTCGGATCCGAGATCAAATGTCCTGCTCGCGAAACCATATACTTCCTTGACGAGGATGCCCCATTTAAAACCACAGATAACAAAGGTTGATTCAAGCTGTCAGTTGGAAGATAACCAATCGTTGTAGTAGGTATGGACTTAACAGCGTCGACAAACGCAGCCTGACGGCGAACGACTAGAGTGTGGCGCCACATGCTTTCGGTGTGGCGGTCAAGAGTATGATACTGGAATCGATACGAACTAAATACCATGTCGCCTTTCGATGAGTTGTATGTCCGTTCCGGACGCGGGTACAACGTATGAGAGTGGCCGGGGCAGGATGGACGGCACCGTTGACGTCGATGTCGGGCACCAGTACGTTGGTAGTTCATGCGAAGCGTACGAGCTCGAACTAACTAACAAGTACGGTCCATTTGTTCGAGTGAGAATGGATAAGTAGTAAATATAGCTTCTAGACGCGTGAGAGAGGCGCAGAAACAGCGCGCGAGACCGGGACGACCGAGCCGGCGAGAATAGGAGCCGCGTAAACTGCTGCCACACGCCGAGGGACAGGAGCTGGGAGCGTGCGCGTCCTTTCCATGAGCTCTGCGGGGAATCTGCGAGTGCACGTCCGAGGGAAGAGGCTGCAATTCGAGTACGTGCCCGTTCAGCGCGTTCTCCGTGAAGTCTGAACTGTATATCGTCGAAGTGGCATAGGACCCAGCATTCTATCATACACCAGAGTTTCTGATTGTGTGCGAATCGACGGCAAGAGGATGAGTCACTGGGAGGGTCGGACTGGTTCGCCGTGGGACCCGAAGGCAAAGGAGCGGATGCGGAGAAGGAAAATCCGGTCCTCTCCTGGCTCTGCCTCCTCGGCGTCTGCACTCAACTCCATCCGCTGGCCGTCTAAACGTGCTCTCGAACCCCGCGCTCTACGTCTAGACCGCTGCGCTACTTTGGATCTACCGCCGCACCCGTGTTATTTCGCCAGGACCACCACCCGCGCCATTCAGGAGTCACACCGACGCGCCACATCCACTTGCGCGCGTTTTTCATACGTACAGCGGTGCGAGCGTGTATACTGAGCCTCTCTGAGCCGTTGTGCTGAATGTGGCGCGCCAGATTTTGCGTCAGAACCAGCGTTCACCGACCCGCGCACCCAGCACCCAGCACAGGCCCTATACCGCGCGAGGACCCATACAGGTATGTAGCTGCGCTATAGGGCGCTATTGCGCCGCGTTCAGCTGCTGACCGTCTCGTCAGCGCTCGTCCACTACGCTGCCAAGTTCGACTCTCCGGCGCGAGCAACTGGTGCGCGTCGCTGCTCTACATGTACACGTCGTAAACGCTGACGTCTGCAACAGCTCTGTACAACCGAGGCGACTGTACAACCAGTGCGTGTTGGTTCAGCCCGTGCAACTGCGCTGTACTCACTCGCGCTCCAGTCTGCGACATCCTGCTACACATATAAGGTCTGCCCGTCTTCTCTCCCGCGTTACTAGCCTGCTCACGCTGCCAAGATGACCGCGCCAGCGCCTGCGCCGAAACAGCGCATGTTGTTCGACGGCGTCTTTCTCCCTCCACCGCCGCCTGCAGCATGGCTCGACGGCGCCATCATGTTCCCTGTCTCGCGCACGAAGAAGCAGAAGAAGCGCCAAAGGGACGAGAATGACCTCGAGCGACCGCCGAAGAAGAAGCAGCGCACGAGTGGCGCGCGCGTCGAGTCGCCTATCGAGCTCGACCAGGACGAGGACTACCACGCCAGCGACACCGAGGACGACGACGACCGCCCTCCACCGCCTCCCGCAAAGACGAAGAAGTCGCCCACCAAACCTCGACCGCGGCGGCGCCGCAAGACGAAGGAGAAGGTGGTCGATACGACCATGAAGACGCCAGACGAGCTCCGTATAGCCGCGGCGCAAGAACGCGTATGCCACCAGTGCAGGAACTCGAAAATTACGGCGCGTCGTGTGCCGTGCGGGCGGAAGAACTGCACTCTTGCGTATTGCGAAAGGTGTCTTGAATTACGGTACGTACGCCTCCCGCTCTCGCTCTTCTCCTCCCCTCGCCCCCTCTTCGCCCCAGTCTCCTTTCTTCACTTCACGTACGCGTCAGTTCGCGCCCCCGCTCTCACTCAGTCTTCTCCCCACCCCTTCCTCCACTTCACGTCGTCTTTCCACCTCCTACCGCCGCCCAGGCTCCTACCTTCTCTTCTCTCCACGTACCCGTTCGTTCGTCCCCCGCGCAGTCACGTCCGCGCCCCTTCACACCCGTCTGCGCGTCGTCTTCCCGCGCCCAGTCTCCTCCCCGCCCCTTCCTTCCCTTAACATCATCTTCCTTCTCTTCAACTTGCTGACTCGCGCGCGCAGATACGACTACACCTCCACATCCCTAACATCCCCACCCTCCGGCGCCTGTCCCTCCTGTCGCGGGAACTGCAACTGTTCCGTCTGTCTGACGAAACGCGGGCTGGAGGACCATATGCCTCATTTACGCGCTCTCGCCAAGGAGTGGGATAAGAACAAGGGGAAGAACAAGCAGGGGGCGGTGTGTCCGAGGGTGTGGTTGGAGCGTGAGCGGTTGTTGAGGGAAAGGGAGGAGGGACGGTGGGTGGTGGACGAACGTGTTGATGCGGAGGAGTGGGAGGAGCGCGCGAGGACGGAGCGTGAGGAGATGGTAAGGAGTGGGAGGAGGTGGTATGTTGGTCTGCCGCCGCCGCCGCCTGTTCGACCTGGTGCGTGCCCTGATTCGTATACAGTGGTGCCGGACTGACGTCTGGATATAGTGTTCGACGTACCGTCTGCGCCGTCTACTATCGACGGGGACGACGAGGGCGATGGGGGCGAGAGGGACTCGCTGTTCGACGGGCCGTATACACCTGGTACGCTCCATCCGTCTGCTCGTCGTGTCGTCTCTTGTTCTAACGCTCGTTATGCCTTGCGTGTAGATGCCCCGCCACCCATATCCGCGCGCCCTATCGACGCGCCCGACTCGCTGTTCAACGGGTCATGTACACCTCTGACGCCGAGCGAGCAGGACAGGGGTGCGTCCTCCACCATCCTTCCTCCCTTCTTCTTCCGCTCACATCCTACCTTACAGACCTCGCTCTCGGTCTGGACGAAGACAACGATAAAGACTCGCTATTCGACGGGCCTTTCACATGGGACGATCTGGATACAGACTCGCCGGAGGACGCGTTGCGTGTCGAGACGGAGCTTGCCCTTGTACTCGGCGACGACGACGCCGAGGCGAGTACGGATCCGGATTATGTGGACGTCGTTGTGCGTGAGGCGATCATCGGCACTCGGGAGCCGGTCAAGAAGGCGGAGGAGCTGAGTGGGTTACTGGGCGAGATGGTGCGCAGGCTGATAGTTCAGTGCCTGTCTTGTCTTTGCTCACCCTGCTACGTTGTTTGTAGTCGGACCTGTCTACGCCGACACCGTCGCTGACGTCTATGTCCGCGTCCACCTCCACACTGCACGCTCCTTCGTCCACGACCAAGTCCAAGACCAACTCGGCGCTGAAAGCCTCTTCGTCGTCCTGTACAGTCGTCACTGTGTCCTCGTCCGTCACCGCCACCCAGCCCACGCAGGACGATGAGGAGGAGGACGAGGGGCCGGACGAGCATCCCGATTACGACTGCTCGCATCTTCGTCGTCCGTTCGTGGCGTGTAAACCGCCGAGGATCGTTGGGTTACCCTTGCGCTGGGTGCCTGCGCCGATGCCTGCGCCGGAGCTGGTGACGAAGAGGAAGCGTAAGGCGGAGAAGCAGCAGCGGGTCGTCAAGCGGCCGCGCGTGTATGAAGAGGATGACGATGACGAGGACGAGGACGAAGACTCGGAGACACTCTCGCTCTACACGGACCGATCGAGCGACGACGGCGCAGAGGCCTTCAATATTCCACGTCGCGGTGCCGGTGCTGTACGGCGTCGAGGCGGTAAGGCCAGCGCGCGGACTCGCAAACGTGAAGACTCGTCCAGCCCATCAACCCGCTCACCGAAAACACCACATCTCGTTGATCCATACTACTACACCGACACCTCGTCCTACTCCTACTCCTACCCTCCGGATCCAACACCCACGCACGTGGAACCCGTATTCGTGCCGGACGAGGTAGTAGACGAGTCGATGCGCGGTTCGAAAGCGGACGATGTGTTCCTTTTGCCTGCTCCTGTGGAGTTTGGATGGGACGAGGAGGAGGAGGGTAGGATGGTGATTGATGTGGAGGCTGTTGCGGATGCGTGGAAGAGTTTGGGGGCTATTGGGATCGGGCTCTAAGCCCGTCACCCGTCACCCGTCGCTCTTTTTTTTTTCTTGCTCTCCGTCTACTCGTCGTCCGCTTCTGTTCACCATTCCTTCAATGCACAGTCGCCGCCCACCGCGTCCCCCGCGTCGTGACCGGCGCTTGTCCTCTTATCGTCTATCCCTCTCGTCCATTCGCCCACCGTTCGACGGTCGTCGTCGTCGCCCACCCACGCCAGCAGCGTCGTGGCTGGCGCTTCTCTTATCGTCCGTTCATCTTCGTGTCCCTGCATCGTTGCATCTTCGTGTCCAAGTTCTCAACTCATCTATCTGTGTTCCTGTATACTCCTCGGATTCTCGTTCATCCTCCTTACGCTCCCCAGTCGCCGCTCACCACGCTTACAGCGTCGTGGCCGGCGCTTCCGTGTCCCGCTTCGTGCCTTGTTTCTTCGTCGTCCTCCGTCTGCACTGTTCGCCCCGAACCAATCTCCGTTCCTCTCGCGCCCAAAATCAAAGCCTCCTCGCTATCGAAGTCTGCCTTCCCTCTCGCCAAACTTGTTTATTCTGTACCAACACACATCCTGCGCACGTCTTGTACAGCTGTCGCTTAGTTAGCTCTGTCGGAGAAGTGGAAACCTTGAATCGAAATCTTGGTGTCGTGTCCCTTATGTACACTGGCAGCACCGAGTCCCGTGACTCTGTTTCGCGCGCCGGCAGCATCAGAGATACAAGTGTGTGTTCATCGTCTATGTCGATGGAGAATTCTCCTCTCTCGATGTGTACGACACGAAGAGCCCACCCAAGACGATCAAGAGCTTGAATATCCTTCATGACGATAGCCGCTGTGTAGCAGCCGACGACTGAAGTCTCCCAAACGTTGAGTATTCGGGAACATCTGGATAGTGGCTCTGCCACTGTGATGCATATGAATCTATGTAATACGCTTCAAGTTAGTAACCCACTGTCAGTGCTGATTGAACAGGTGCTCTATGCGAGTGGTCGCACCTCGTCTGACGCCAGATGTGCTAAAACCAAAGATCCGCGACAATGGGCGCGAATCAGGCGTTTCCGACAGACGAAGAAGAGCACCGCACACGACCAAGAGGGGTACGTCAGTACCAGGCGAGCCGTGTAAGAGGAGAATTTGAACGGCTCGCTGGAGCGGGGGGTTAGCTCGAACCGGCGCTGCTCTCTGATGTCGAGGTCTACGCAGGGCTTTCGCAAGTACAAAGGTGTGTGTCCAATGATCTTTGAAGTACAGTACGAGACTGAACGGAGAGAGGTCACCGAGCGACCGTGAATAAGAGGGCCGTTGAACGCATGCTTTGCGCGTGGCGCCGAGCAGCGACAGTAAATTACATATTTGCCCTGAGCGGGATTATTCCTGAACATACATGTGTGAGCGAGCCGTCCTGATCTATTATATATGAAGCGCTTCAATCGTGGGGAATCCGACATGCCAACCCGCCAATAGATGTCGTTCACCTGGCTCTGCACGATCCCATTCATACTCGATGACAGGATCGGTCACGATCGTCGCCTCGTCCAGACGCACACCGCAGAGGAGGAGAGTTTTAGTCGAAGGCGGTAACCATGAGCGTACTATGGGCGTAGAGAGTAACACCACATCGTGCTCTGGCTGAAACCCGTTGCTGTATTGCTCCGATGAGGCAAGTCGGACGGTGTGCAGCGTCTCGCACTCCGGAAAGCGTGTTTCACCGTCGAAGCAAAACATACGCGGGTACGGCGCAAGAGGGTCGTTGGTGACCAGGACTGTAAGCGTATGTAGAGACCGTAGCCTTACAAAGCGCCCAGAAGCTAGGAGCATTGCTAATATGGAATCCGAGATCGTTAAAGTCTCAACGGCCTCGAGTTGCGCAATGCCATCCATAATCAAATCTAGAATGGAGTACGCCCAGTCGTATTCGAGCGCGACGGTGTTGTCATCGTCGCCTGTCAGGAGCAATGATCCCGAGTAGCCCTGGTTATCCGAGGCTGGAGTGAGGAATATATGAGCGCTGTTTATCGTCGATGAACGACAGAACGCGAGTGTTCGACTAATCGGCGTCGGCCAAAGGAGATGTAGTGCGAAATGCGAGGTGTTCCTACGCACTATCCGCTCCACGATCCCCCGATCGACGATGCCCACGACACCGAGTCCTCTCAACTGCGGTGGTTCGAAGGTTTGCGACGAAGACAGAAGCTCATATTCTCGCGCGCCGAGTGTCATGTATTCGAGCTTTGGACACGCATCGATAACGTGTTCGATATCCGGGACCGTCATGAGCGTCAGGTCGAAATACGCGAACTCCGTCACAGCATGCAAGGCCGGACCCGGTTGTGTAGGTAGAACGATATTGCTTAGATAAACAGCAGATAGCTTGGGCGCAATACCATCGAAGAGATCGCAAGGGAGCTGTACCACAGGACCGCCTGATGGACTAATTAAAGTTAAGGTGCGCAGAACTGGCGCCGGCGACGTAAGAATACCGATGAATGCAGGGCACGACGCCGTCGTGACGCTCAGGCATAGATGAGCCAGTGAATGAAGCGTTGTCGAGACGATATCTCCGAATCGAGGGCAGTCCATGGTGCAATAGGACCATTGGAGACAGAGGACACTAGGGTTTCCACCGCACTGCTTGAAAGCGGCTTCTACAGCCCTCACCGTCGCAGGCCCAAGTGCAGCGGCCGATAATGTAATGTCGTCCCAGAGACCAAGAGCATCGCTGAGGATGCGCTTCCACTGCTTGCAGACGTGCGTTGCAGCCGAGAGCGCCGCATACGGCAGAAATGACGCAACGTGCAGGATAACCTCGACCGGTAGGCGATTGATAGGTACAAGCGAGTTCCGCTCATAGCAGAGTGTATCGAGTGCGGCAGAAGCTATGTGCATTACTGCGTCCAGATAGGCATCAAGAACGTAGTCTGAAGCTAGTCCGTCGGCGCTGCGAGGGCGATATGAGAGCAGGAAGAGCGCGCGCGCCGTATGTGTCACGTACTTGTGCGCCATTACCGGTATCGTCCTCTTTACGAAGGAATTCATGAAGTTCTGAAGCTCTTCTCGGTGTTCCTTGAGCAACATGGTGATGGTCGGGAACAGAGCGCTAAAGGCGCCCGCTGATTTCCGGCGAATGTTTGGACGCCTGAAAGCGCCCGAACCTTATGCAAATCGACAGGCGCACACTTGGACGTGACAAGTGTAAGGTCCACTTCTCACAGGTAGGACGGACTATGTACCTCTAATAGGTAATTTGTTCTGTGAGTCACACAGCTCTGTCCGCGGCTCCTCTTCGTGTCACGACTACCATATGTATGCCGTCCGAGTCGCTTCCCACCACATGTGAATATCTTCGCGGTGTGCCTGGCAAACATTAGCGTACACGTGCCCGAAATGCACTCACCAGGATCACTTTGGACATGCTCGGTTGCGAGTTACTAGGACTTGGCTGAAGACTCATCTTTCGATAATACCTGACTGCGACGCAAGACGAGTTTCGGGTCCGACTGCTTGATTGTTGAGCGTGAGCGCTGAGCCCTTGGCGCCTGGATCCGGGCACCTGCTCGGGCGAAATAGACGCATCCGCCGCAGCGTCTGCTGTCGACCAAGTTCTCTTCTCTTCCCTCTTTTCTCGCGTCGTCCATGGGCGCGTACATCAGTCGGTGCGCGATGTGTATCGTGCGAACGTTCCCTTTACTCACCACAGTTGTAGATGCTGGAACCCACCCACGAAAGTAGGCACGAGCGGCGCGCCGGCCCCGGAGAACGGCGCCCTCGCAGCAACTTCCACGTCAGTGCTGATCGCCACCCATCGCGCCGATATTCTAACGCGCCCACATCGCAGCCAGAGAGCTGAAGGGCCCTCTGCGACAACGACGCAGGTGGTCGGTCCCGCCTCGCCTGGAGCGTGCGTCCGCATAATCGCCCAGTGTGTTTAGGATCCGGCTGACGCCCCACATCCCAGGGCTTCTCCCGAACGGGCGGGCTCACACGCTCCTGCTTCGGAAGGCGTCGAACCTGGAAACACGACGTACGTTGCAGTCCAATCCAAAGCTCCTGAAGAGGTAGTAACGTCGCGTTGCTATAGAACTCCTCGCGTCGATAGGCAGATGTCAATACCTATCAGCATTGCGGACAGCGATGACGGTACCCCCAAAGGCCGTGGCGACGAAAAAGTGGTGCCTCCCAAACAAGGCTCAGAGACCGTTCCAAAGCCAAAGCCACCGCCGAAGCCCAAACCGGGTGAAGTAAAACGGCGCTTCAGGCTGCCGTTTGGCAGAACGGACGAGGAATAAAGCTAATGCAGCTGGTTCATGCAATATATGCATATAATTAGCATCTCAGAGTGCGACTAGAGTTGTGTCGCGTGTAAGGCGGTGGAGGGATGTCGACTGGAGGTGGAGTGTCGCGCCGTACAGCCGCGTCCCCAAGTCCGGCCAAGAGATGCAGTAACACAGAGTGAGCACCCAAAGAGTGCCCTGTACATCAATATTAAACTGCACGAAGCACTCTGTGCACGTCAGGTATAATAGACATCCCGAGTTGACGGGCGATTCCGCGATTCGCTGCCCTCATCGATGCAAGCCGCCATGATACCGTCATATATGTACGATCCAGCAAGAAAGATGCGCAATGTAGTGCCATCAGGGCGCGCATCACCTGGCTAACGAACCGGTGAGAATTATTTGAGGACAAGAAGCGGATCCAGCCGATTCTCTCTAAGTCTGAGTCTCTTGCCCTCCGACCATGACTACGACTCGCACTCGGCCTGACTGCACGTGCCGCGCAACGTACGCACCTATATCGACCGACTATCTCCTTCACGTGTGTCTAGTCCGCGCAGACGCGGGTCAATAAGCAGTCTGCTTTGCCGCGTAGCGGGCAAAATTTTCGTGGCTGGCAATTCCAGCCACTTCGCATTGTTTCTGGCTTCCGCAGTCCAGAACGCGATTGACCATCTCCGCCCCACGGATATACGAAGCTACTGGGTTGTCGCTCTTGTCTTTCTAGCTCCTGTCTGTTGCCATCCACGACCGCAACCCGCTGGCGCTCATTCCAATTTCCGACGGACTATGTGCGACACGTACGACCCAGAATACGTGTCGTGGCGACTAGCAATCTGACACGGATATATCTGAAGTATCAACTACATTTTATTTGCGGCGAAATACGCGTTCCGCGTCGTCACGGCTGCCATCCAATTCGGCGGCGGCATGATCTCGGTACCGCCCACCCCTTCTTCATTATCGCGACCTGTTACCCCCGGATTATACTCTGGGCACCCCTCTACGCTGTTGATAAGAGGAACCAGCACATGCGTTTGGACAACGAACATTCGAGACGTGGTTACCGCACACGTCGCCTCTTGTCCAATGATTCTCATTATGTCCTTGCCAACGCTGGGACTGATGCCTCGGGCACACTAAGCCTTTAAAGCTTCCACTCTCGAAACTTACGCTTCCACGCAACCGGTAAGTTAGTGAATCACACGGGCTCGCTCCAGTACCAGGAATTTAAAAGTCTTGGCATGGCAATCGACCTCGACTTTCAAGGCACAACAGCGCTTCTCCCGACTGTCGATCTTCTCCACTCTTCGCGGACCACGGGTACAGTCTCTCACCCTCTGCCTGTGAGATCTCGCCGGTACGGCGCGCGCCCTCAGAATGATCCGCAGGAGCGTGTCTTCCAACAGTTGGGAGTTTGGTTGCGCGTGCGCCATTCACATCGGCATTGCATCCGACGCCGTGTCTCTTGCTTGGACTGGTGCTGTGATCGACGGGCCGGCCATCTGTCTACGCTGGCCAGCAGATTGACACGCATTGCGCAAGCAGACCGTCACCGCCGGTCGTCGGACTTCGTACCCCAATATCATGTGTACCTCCCTCTCGGACAGAGACCAGACACCATGTGCGCGCAGTGCGAGCTCCGGCGCACAGGTCATCGTCAGGCGCTCGTCCGCAGCGTCCGATGTTACAGATCCAGATAAGATACAGCTCCCATAAGCTTCTTCCTACCCTTGCCGAGCTGACGTCTGCCATTCACGGGCTATGCCAAACCACAGCAACCGCGTCTATATAGGCGCACTATGGTCATCTGCGCGCGTGCGCTGTAGATCGCCCTCTTCTACCTCTTCCCGTCGCCGTGCAATGGCGCCACAACCACCACCGCTGGTAGCCACAATCCCAGTCGAGGAGCGTATAGGTCCGTCTCTTCCAGCTCTGGATAAGCGTGAAATTCTGACGGTAGCGCGGCTGCAGGGTTGGCGTTCATCGTCGAAGCGGCGGCGCTCTCGACTTTTGCACCGCTCGCGCTCATGATATACCTTATCGTACGCCCCAGTCCTGCCATTGCTCGAGTTACTGATGCGCCGTGAAAAAAGTACTCAGCGGCGAAAGAAAGTCTCGTGTCGAAAGATCCGCTCATCCCTTCCAGCCGGACACGATATTTTCGGAGTCACCTCCATTACTACTTCATCTCGTTGTTATTCGCGGATACGATACAAGGACTAGGTACGCTTTCTTTCTCATAGTCTACAGCGCGACATGCTGACTGCTGACCCACGTCAGGCGGTTTTATGGATCTGAAATGGGTCTCGCAGGGTGTGCGTTGAGCTCGCTCCATCGCAGTCAATTCTCAATAGTCTTGTGACTGACACAAACCCAGAACGTCACAGGCGGAGCTTTCTGTACGGCGCAGGGTGGGTGTCCACGTTGACGACGCGATCAGCGTTGTTTGCCTCATCACTTCTAACATGACCGGCAGGCGCTTTAAAACAGGTGGGCGACGTCGGCGTCGCGCTGTCGTACGTTACCGCTCTCTTGATCCAAGGTTGGGGCGGCAGTAACGTTGACGAATACTCATAGCATCCTCGTGCGTCTACCACAACTGCCTGAGGCTAATATCCGCGCTGACGCGCGATATGTAGGCCATAACAGTGCACACTTTCCTCGTCCTATTCTTTCACTGGACACCGCCCGAGTCACCTCGAATGGCAATCGTAGTCCTGACCCTGGACTGGTTATTCATAACGCTCCTCGTCAGCATTGGGTACGCCTTACACGGTCGACACGAATACTACGGCATTACAGGCCTCTGTACGTACTTCATCCCTCTATGGTCTTCTCCTTCTTCGCTAACGCATGAGCAGGGTGTTGGATCACAGCCCTCTACCCCGTTGAACGTATAGCGCTCGAGTACTTCTGGCTCTGGGCAGCGGCACTGCTCAACGTTCTGTTATACATCCCGCTATTCCTCGCGCTCCGAGGTAACATCGTCGTCGTGCACTCTGATCCGTACGGCGGATGGCCGAAAGTCAGTTTTCGTACTACGACGAAGGGTTTGGCGTGGGCGCGACCGCGGGATATCAAGGTCCACATGCGTATGGCGCGACTGATGCTCTAGTGAGTGTTCTTCTTCTCTTTGCCTCAGTTCGCAGGCTCACGTTACGGCTCAGCTATCCGCTCATCTACCTCATTACTGTCTGTGCCTCTCCTCTATGCAACCTATACATCGCTGACGGTCGCGCAGATCTTACCGACGAGTATCACACGCTTCATGTCCTTCGCGGGACACAACGTCCCTTACCAAGCGACCGTATTCTGTGGCTTGCTCTTCTCGTGCTCTGGAATCTTCAACGTTATTCTCTTCACGACAACACGACCCATGCTGCTCCCACATACGGCGCCGCCGCCTCGTGAACTAACTACCATGTCATTCAGGTTCGTTTCTCTCGCTACCTTTCGGTCTCAACGATTGATGGGATTATCTAGACGAACCGCGGGCGGGACCACTGCATTGACAGAGCCGTTCGAGCCCAGTGCGAGTACTGTGACAGCGCGTACAGGGATGAATATCGCCGACCCGCAAGTGGACGGGGAGCTCTTCCCGTGGCACAAGAGCGAGTCTCCGCAGGGACACCAGGAGGGAGACCCCGAGCAGATTGAACTACAGAGGAGGCCGGACGATGCGGATACGGCCAGCATCAGGAGCTCTAAACTTGGTAGCATCATAGGCGCTGCGCGCTGACACTTGGCGTGGTTGATAGCTGTAGCAGGATGGAATCATGATAGCATATTGTGCGATATTACTCGCAATGGGCAGGCTTCTGTACTGTACCTATCGTTGAACATCATACATTACACGATACAGTCGCTCCATGTCGAAGACCTGTTCAGAAGGTGTGACTCGTTTTACCCGCAACTCGACGTCTCTGCAGAGAAATTGTCACTCGCAACGGATACCAACGACTTGTTAACAGAGCTGAAGGAATGTTGAAGAAATCTATGCCGCAGTAGACGGACATCTTACGATACAATGAAGCAGAAGCAAGGAGACCTGTCATTCACTGAAATCCCAAAGATCAAAAGGCCCAGGGAGCTCCGTATCATGGTATACGCCGAGGAGAGCCTCCCCCGTCATATAGAGGGTCTTGATACTGCGACTCTGGCCGCGCCCGTTTCGCAATTTCAAAGACTGGCGGCTGCGATCCACACCGCTAAACACGTCGCCTCCAAGCTCATCGACGAAATGCCGCACATGACCGCGAAGAACATCATGAGTCGAAGTCGATTCCTCGCGGAGATTGACATGCACGCGCTTGACCGTACTTGTATCGACGTCGCTGTTCACGGCGAGTGGAATGCTCTGCTCGTCGCCAGAGATGGTGAGGTGCCTGAGGGACGGTGGTGCTCGACCGCGTAATGCTGAATATTTGAGGCGCATCGGCGAGCGGTCCCAAGTCTTTTGCCGTATAACGACTAGCTGGATGGTGGGGCAATGCGCGAAGATGGTCGACAGGGCGCCAATGTGCCCGCCATGGCAGGAGATAACGTAAATTTGCCGCAGAGACGTACTGAGCAGCCTCGTCCAACCGTCCGGGCGGATCGCGACGTGGCTGAGATACAACCGCTTGAGACGCGGCGCCCGGAGGTCGACCACAGGCCATTGTCCCGAAAGTATCGCGGCGTCTGGTCCGTCCACATGGAGCTGCTCCAACGCGGGAAATTCGAGTTCTTCGCCCAAGAGAGGAGGAAGAAATGTGGAGGTAGAACAGCGGATACGGAGGCATCGAATGCGCGGGATGAGTGGCGCTAGGATGACTAAGGGGCAGCGACGAGTCCTCATGGCTTTCGCCTCTAGAGATACGACAAGAGATGTAACGTGTCCGGCGTGAGCGAGTACGACCGGAAGAGCGTCCGCGTCGTGCGCAGTAGCGACCCGTATCTTCGCCCACAGTAGCGGCGCGGTTAGTGCGACAGCTCGCCAGTGAGCGCACACCCGCGATAGGACGAATTTGGTTCGTATGTCGCCAGGGTCGACGAGGTGCATGATGTCAATGAGGAGTTCGACATAGAGTACGTCGATAGCGCAAGCAGCTGGCATTGTGGGTGTCGATCGAATGCGAGGATTTTGAGTCGGATCTATATAAGTATCGTATGACTCACGCACCCCTGACTGACATTCGGTCCGATGAGAGACACTCAGACCTCCCGCAGCCGCACAGCACTCGATATCCTCATTAGCGCGGCGACGAACATGTGTGCGCGTATGCGAACCTGGCTGGGTCAGTGAGGAACACATGAACCGTGTTCGCGACAGGCACCGCAAACGACCGCTCAGCCTCTGACTCGGGTTCGAGGAGTTATACTCTCGCGCTGAAGGATATTTGGCCCCGCAGCTTCACGCGGCGCCTTTGCGTCCTGGGCGAGCAATTTACGCAGCGGCAGGCAGAGTGCCAGTCTGCGTGCACCGGCGCTGCTGCTCGCGTCACGCGCGGTTCTTGGTGGAAAGGAACATTGTATGGATTGGCATGAACGTACCTTCGAGGAAGCAGTCGAGTCGGTCAGATAAAGCGGGACACAGTGCGCAGGATGCGTAAAGCGAAAGTGACGAGACGATGCACATACCCAAGGCTTCGCATGTTCGAGTTAGTACACGCGAAACGACGTTTTGGCGATGGTTGGCACTGGACTCGACCTTATCGGCAATCCAAGAGCGAAAGCGCGGGGTCAGACGGTCTTCCGCTCGTAGTCAAGCCGGTTACACCAGATTTTGGAGAAAATCGGACTTCCTGAAAGATGACTACGTCGACGTAGCCGACGTAGAGGGCTGAAGTACTTCAGCAAAAGTCGCTGAAGCACCTTAGAGAGATATCACTTCAGATACTGCCTGATTCAATTGCAGCTTCAATACTGAGGAACTGGAATGGCGCATTGTCGGCCCTCAATGAACTCAAGGCATCCTCCTGCAGACTCTATTTATTCTTCTTCTATGTCTTCGGCTTCTTCATCTGCAGCGCTTTAGGACCTAGACTCCAGCCGTTTTGGCAGCTTGCGTTCTTCCGGATGCAAAGCGGAATTCGGACCACCCTCGTCCTCTCCCCGTCACCTCCCGTCACAGCCGCGCGATTCGAGCATGCCGCGCCACAACGCACCGAGGTAGAGCAGGCCATACTCGCTTATACGGCCAACTCTTTCGCGCGCGGTACGCACAGTGCGCTTTTTTTTGCCCGCTACCTATCCACCGAATCCACAGCCGCGCCCACAACCATACAGCATTCGTATCGCGTGAGCACCACCGTCTATGCTCCTGTTGTGCTTACTCACGTTGTTATTTGTAGTAATTGCTCATGGAAGGCGCTGGGTCACCACCGCCAGCTGCGACCGCAGATCGAGTACCCAGCAAGAATCCTATTGCCCGCTGCCCAGCCGCAGCGCCCAACCGCGAGACGTGCAGACAGTGCGTTTCATTAGATTCCTTACTGTAGGGCACGAGAATATGTTCGATTTATTGTACGCATTTGTACTGGTTGTAACCAGAGCGCTCCGCGCTGCCGGTGCTTTTGACCTGCCGTTAGTTCAAATACTGACACTATAAACATTTCTAATGCATTCTGAGTACACTGTGCACAGGGAGAGCATAAAACTTTTCACGATACGGCTTGCTCTAAGCGGCGTGCAAGTTTGAGCCTTAGAGCTAAGGCTCCCCCGGAACCCCCGACTACCTCAGACGCCCTTTCAACAGATTCAGCTTTTATTGCAGACCTTCATGGATATTGAGAGCTGCTGCTTTCGATGGGAGGATTTGAGCTGTCGCTTCTCGTGGCACATCGTGCTCCGCGATTGTGACCTCGTCGACAAGTGCTGAGTCTAGCGACTCGGATATGCGCTGCCCCGCGATGGTGTTCAGTAGCAGCTTGAGCATCTGTGCGACCAATCCACACTCTTCCGTGTAAGATGTGTCGACGTGCGGGTGAGAATGACAATAGGAGCACGGGAGAGACACATGAAAAGCTGCTTGTCTAGTACAAAACAGTACAAACGGAGGAGGAGCGAAGACTCAACTCCCCTGCTCCTATGGGAACGGGAGGGCCGGGAACTCTAAACTACGCCCGGTGACACCTAACTGCGCATGAATACCGATAGGATGAGCAGTGGTATCTGTTGTAGTCTCCTCTTCCTTCCTCGACCTCTTGTCGGCCTCTCATCATAGCCACATCTATGACTTGAAGCAGAGACTTCCCTTTGTCTCCCCATGTGTACCTCCTTCCTCTCTTAGCTGTCTCATGGCTAGACTCCGTCCAGTCTCTAAGCGCAATGCCTCCAACTCAGCGAGGGTTTCAACGCCTCGGTCAGAATGGGGTGCAAGGCGATGTACAAGTCGAGACGCGAGAACAAGCCAAGGTGAGATACAAGACGACTTGATAAGATGGATTAGAGTACTAAGTGCAGGGCTGCGCTATAAACGAGATATTGCAATTGAGGCTGCACGGTGAGAACAGCGAGACACGGATAGGATATGATCGGGAGACAGAGTCATGACAAGGCTACTATCCTTGGTATTTCTAGGAAGTGGATAACCTTACTGACGCGCAGAGTTCGGGGGACGCGAGCGCGTAGAAGTGCATGGGACAGGTCGTGGTTCATCGGTCCGCGGAATAGAGAACTTGTCGCGAAGCGCGAGGCGCGAGGCGCGAGCGCTCGCAAATTCAAACGGTTGGCCGCCTATCCGAATCTCATATATGTTGTGAGCTTATGTCGAGAGTGTCCGAAGTCGAAATGAAGAGAAACTTGAAGCTGAGAGGGGATGGGGATCTCTCTGCATTGCAAAATCGACTGAGACAACCTAAGTACAAAATGATTTCGTATCTAAGCTGCGGCGGTAAGGTACAGATGGTTGCAGTGAGTGGGGGAGCGAATGTATTGATACGAACGGTTCTGCGGAGCCGAAGGCCGAGCCGCGGAGGAAGCAGTTAAACAGCGTAGCCACGAATGTGGGGCATCATAGCCTTACCAAATTGTGCTTGTTGTAAAGGAACCGTCGGTAGCGGATGTGTTGCGGACACGGCGAGGAGCGCAGAGAGAGATCTCACAAAGCACAGGAGAGGCCTTCAGCGAGGTTGTGCAGCGATACAGGCGTAATATCAACCAGCGGGAAAGTGAAGTACAAGTGGAGC
>KV426367.1:0-44344 GCA_001632375.1 Exidia glandulosa HHB12029
ATCTGCGCGTCGATCTGCGACTGAGGAACGTTGCCGCCGGAGAGTGAAGTACTTGAGCGGATAACGTGGAAGTACACCTGTAGGTATCGCACTGGTCAGCAGCTGGACTACACGCGTGACGGTTTGGGAGCGAGTGACGCACGGGGATGACCGGGGACGCGAGCTTGCCAGCCGTAGAGAGCGCGAACGCATGCGAAGCGTTGTGTTTGAGAAGGCTCTGGAAGTGATCTTCGGCCGCCTGGACCTGAGTCGGTGTCGGGTGGTTGCTGGGACCACAAACACGACCGCGCGCGGCCGCGGAGGCAACGAAGGCAAGGAGGGAAGCAAAGGCAAGGCGGGCCATTTGATAAAGACAACGGTGTGCGAAATGAACGTCCAGTGACTCCTGGGGGTGCGTTTGCCTAGAACTAACGCCATATAAAGCCTTTTCATGCAGCAGCCAAGCCCTAGCCACTCCCATTGAACTGCGATCAGACAACAGCCACATGCCACGAAGATCCCACTGGAATCTTGCAGTACTAGTGCCGATAATTGAACAGCACAAATGTTGGGGTTACGGCACTCCGAGAACAGAATGAGAGAGGACTAGGAAGAACAAGTAGAGGAGGTGGCCCCAGCGAAGTGAGCGATTCTCGGTAATTGGGATGGCGCTATGGCTTTAGTCTGGATATCGAGCATGAGCAGTGCAGGAGAGGTGAGATTGGAATAGCCGGATCTTACCATAGATCCTCCGATGGCTGTAACTTACTCGCTGGGGTTAGACAACCCGTTATCTGACTTTTACACGTGGGGAATGAAGCTGCGACTCCGAAGGGATGCCGCGAAGGCATGTTCAGAAATTTTCATACTACTCAGCAAGACTCAGAGGTTGTACTGTAATCAGGCTTAGCCGCAGACGCTCCCGGGCCCATCTGACAGATCCCTCAGAGGGACCTCAACCAGGCGTCACTTGTTCGGCATCGGTAGAGGAGATGGGAAGTGCATACTGCGGTCTTGGCAAATGATATTCGGTCGTTGCATGCGCAGAAACGAGATATGGTCTGGGAGCACAAGGAAGGGTAGGTACTAGTATGAAGGCTTGGCACTGCCCGTTTGATAAGCCGCAAGCGTCCAATCAAGGACTGTGCGAGGGGGAACGGAAGAACAGCAACACCACGCAGGATAAGCTCCACATTAGTGGTAGCAGTGCTCATTAATCATGACGAGACGCATCCCATCGGAGTCAGCTGCAATGCTAATGCACTACAGCGTAGTCTCCGTTGCAGACTTTACGACGAAAGATGACAGTCCTTATGACTACAGCGTAGGTAGGGATGAGGTTGTATGCGGATGACTACGCCCACTCTTCGCCTCGGCAGTAGGAAACGAATATATGTATCAGACGCGGGTCTGTGCGGTCACATGACCAGTTAAAATACTGTCCAGGCGTGCCTGCAGCGCGAAACCCCTTGATACATCCGCGGAGAAACTCATGACATGGACCGAGATCTTCCTCAGCCCTGGCCCTGAGTCCGATACTCCAACCCCTCTCGCGATGGCAAGGTTCACCATTGCCTCGTCGAAGTCTCCCGCGGCATGAATACCTAGCTCCATCGTACGTAAGCGCGGGCAAAGCCATGTCCCATCCATACGCAGCGTGGACAGCGCTGTCACGACACCGACACCCGACTGTAACCCGTATGTGTGGAGGACGAAGTGTTCGAGCTGGAGACAGGCTTCGAGGCCTGAGACGACGGCGGCCGACAGGTCGTACCCTACGCGGAAAGCGAGTTCTAGTCTGTGGACGGATCGCAGGGCGGAGCCGATGAACGCTGTCACCGCCGCTGAATCGACGAATCCAGCGTCGTCGTCGTCGTCGCAGATGGACTTGATAGTCGCCTTGCGTAACGAGGGAAAAGAGAAGCATCGAGCGAGACCGCTAGAGAAGAAGCGATCGCGATCCTCGATGGTAAGGGACTCCAGATTTGGGGCTGTGATGGTACCAACCACCTGTACGTCCGACTCGTACCAACTGACATCTAAGTCGACCACGTTGGGAAAGTATCGCAAGAGATCGATGAAGGTCGAGCTCTCAGAGTGGAGCTGTTCGGTATTGAGTGATACAGCGCGGACAGAGGGATATGGCCCGTGACTTCCTGACAAGTGTATCGGACCTCCATCGCATTCGAGGATGCGTAAACGCGGCGCGTCAAGGGCTATCTCGAGCATCTTGCTACCGACAAAGCGAAAATCGCCGTCGCTGAACGCCAGATGCGCGAGGTATGGCGCATGCTGGGACAGAAGTGACGCGAGCGCGTCATGGTTGTCGATGTGGGTGGAGAATTTGAACGTTCGTGCGCGGCGGAAGAGGGTGGAGAGAGAAAGCCAAAGATTCGAGTCGTGCTGGGCGTTCCTCAGATGGTACGGGATGTGCATATTAATTGAGACCTCGAGCGGGAGAAGAGACGAGCGGTCAATGTGCAATTGGAGATACGCAACGACGCGCTTCTCGTCCTCGAGGGTTGGGAGGTCGACGATCCTGCAGTCGATGACGGACCACAGTTCCGGAGTACGTAATACCACCTCCCTCCACTGGCGACATGTGGATGCGATGTCGAATGGCCTGCTGGGGCGTCGCAGGGCAGAAGGATCGGGCGAAATCGCTTGCGTGAGGACCAGTATGAGGAGTTCCTCTGGTAGTCGGTGAATGGGTTGATTGAGCTGATGCAGTGATGTTGTGGTAGACGGCGAGTGGTCCGAAATCTGGAACGAGGTGTCCAGCGTCATGAGGAGTTCCAGGGATTCAAGCGGATGCGTCAAGGTGCTCGCCTCAAACATCACCAAACATAGAGATCAGGTCGGTGCATCCCAGTCTGATACAAGAAAGCACCTAAATCCGACGCCGAAATTCGTGTACAGTACTGGCCTCATGGGTTTGCTCTCAGCGTAGCCGTTGACGACCATAGTGACGAACAAGTGCGAGTTATGGTTACACTTTACAACGGCGAATAAGTAAGGTTGATAGCTCGAGTGGGATATCTAGGAGTGCCTGTATGTGCAAACAAAAAAGGAACGTCCGTGTCGACCGTGTCTGGTCATGACTGTCCTCTATCTTGACCGAGGCGACGCCCGCGCCGCCTCGATGTCGCGGTGCGGATCGCGAGCTAACCGCGTGCGCTCGTCCGCATCGTCGTCCTCCTCGTCCTCTTCGCGCAGCGTGCGCAGCCCGACCTCCTCGCCCTCCTCGTCCGCATCGAATACGCGGTATATACTACTCCGCCGTCCGTGCGCACTGCTCGAAACGCGGGGCGACTCGAGCGACAGGCTCAGCCGCGGGTGGAGAACGCCGTTGCCGAGAGGCACGGCTTGCTCGCCCCGTGGTGGCTCTGGCGCGCGCGAGTGGTTCAGCAGGTGCACGCCGAGGAAGGTCGTGAGGAAGCCGGTAATGAGTGAGATGGTGTTGCTTGCGTCCGTCGTATCAAAGCCCTGGAACAGGATCAAGCTTGCCACGATTGTTGCTGTCGAGAAGCAGACGTAGTATATCGGGTTCACACTGCATGGCTTCAGTATGAACGATGTGGGCAATGGAGACAGATGGACGCACACGTTGGTGGAGAACGTGTCGAGCGCCTTGTTAAAGTAGTTCATCTGAACAACGATGCACACAACAGTGGTGATACCGAACACGTAGGTACTCGGATGCGTGAGCTGGTTGTTGCCGTTGAGCGTGAGTTTGAGGGCGACGCCGAAGCCTTTGATGCACATGACGCTGATGCTGCCCACTAGCGAGCATATCGAGATGTACACTAGAGGGTTACTCCGCCCGTACGTTGGCGCGACGCGGTAGATCATGACGAGGCAGACGACAAGGACGGTGAACGCGTAAAGCAGGAACCCTGCCGGTCGTGTCAGACGAGAGCGCCGCCGGTGCGCCGACGTGCGCACCTGGCTGCACGGCGTAGTGCAGTATCTCGTCCACGGTGGTTATTTCCCGGTCTTCTGGCGCGTGCAGAACGATGATGAGGGAGCCCAGCAGACATAACGTGCACCCGATGCGGCCTATGTGCCCCAGCTCTTCCTTGAGCAATAATGACGCCAATACGGCGCTGTGGGTTGATATACGTTCAGGTCCAGGCTGTATTCGTGTGCTGGGGAACGCACCCAACGAGAACGCTGAGCGCGCCGAGTGGCGTGACCAATATTGGCGGTGCAAACGTGTAGGCCGCGAAGTTGGCAACTGAAGCAGAGCCACGCTCAGCGCCGTGCTAGCCGTTTGGCCAAGCCTGGGGGCGACTTACTCTCGCCTATTATCACTGCGGGCGGGCATGAGCTTGACGCGTGACACGGCGCGAACATAACGGCTCACACATCGAGAACCCAAGCCACCATATTGGGTTCTTGAGGTATCCATGCCCGTCGCTGGCGGTTGCGCTCGCGGTTCGCTTTGCAGCGTCGTTCAGGCCCTGGAAATGTACCTAGACGGTCAGCGCGCAGCCTGCGATGGGCGGGCAATAGACAGGCCTTTTTCGTTATAATAAAGGAAGTTCCGATGGCTGCAGAGCTCGAGACCGCGAGCGCAAGCCCAATGTACTTGTCATCGACCATAAGACGTACTCGTCGCGCGCGACGCTCGACGGGTAACTCGAAAAGGAACGGCCGGGATCGCGTTCTGCTTCCGCTCCGGCGCGGCCAAGGCTCAACATCACAAGGCGCGAATATCCCATTATTAGGGGTTACGACAGTGCAAACTTCCAGAAGATACTACATTCACATTCAGGTTGGTGTGTATACCAACTGCCATCAGTAGAAGTCCCTGCAATATATCATAAGTCACCTGTACACAATTGTAGCTGTAGAATGACTCTGAGACCCGACTCCTGGGAGCTACAACTCCCAGAGTTTGAGAGGCATCACGCCTCCTCAATGATGTATTGGATGAAGTCGACGGAGTCGGACTCTAAGACTTGTCGAGCAGGCATTCGTCAAGCGAACACGCAACACTGCCCCAGCCCTTCTGCTGCGTCTAGACGTGGGATGCAACAAGGAGCTGCAACAGCGCCCGAAGTTTAAGGTGTCATACGTCATGTGTAGGGGAAAGATGGGGATCGGAGACAAGTCCTCCGGTATGCAGGAACGCAGTCCGTAGGTTGTGATGCGAAGGGTCGTCCGTATCCAGTTCCGTCAATCGTCGTCGGGCGAGAGTGCGCTCGAGCAGATCGTCCGTGGCTGCAATATCGTCGGACCGCTCGCCCAGCTTTGCGATCGCTCTTTCGGCTTTCCCGATGAGCTTTCGCAAACGTTCTGCGTGGAGAGTGAGACAAAGTGATTTCAAAAGCGTGGCCAATGACCAACTTTCGTAACTCAGGGCGAATAACATCTACAAAAAGCGGTAAGAATGGGTTTGACATCCTGGCTCGATCCGATGCTCACCTTCCGGGCTTCAGCATCCTGCAGTAACGTAGCCTTCATCTTCTCGTCGATGTTCTCTGCCTCGGCAAGATCGTCCAAGAGCACTCGCAAGCTGTCTGGGGGCGGCTGACCACTTGTGGCGGCTCCACTGCCGAAGTACTGTAGGTGGGACTGGAAGTCCCGAGCAACGTCAATGAGGTCCTGCGATACTGTCTGGATCGATGTCTTGACATCGACCAATGACAGTCGGGCGCCGGCTTGCGACGGAGTGGGCGAGCCCGAGGAGGTGGACAGGTCCTCGGCGGCCGCGGCGACGTCCTCCCGCTTACGACCGATATGAGCCCGAACTGCCTTGACTGCTGTGTCCACCGCGTCGTTTGTAACGATGTTGTGGTACTTCGAAGAGTACGCCTCGGATATGACAGATATCAGGATGGTCATAGCGGCGACGCCCATCAATGCCCAGACGACGAATATGGCGCGACCAGCGGGCGTCCGTGGAGAGAAATCGCCATAGCCTTTCACCATCTCAGCGCATTGCGCATTACCACAGAAAGGACGCTGCTTACCTATGGTGCTGAAAGTGATGAAGCCTAACGAACGTCAGAGCAACGCAGGCATATCAGTCATAAACGCACAGAAGTATAGGGCAATGCCAAAGCTCCAGCCCTCAGTTTTCCAGAATATCACAGCGCCGAGCTAGAAAGGCAGGTAAGGCGATAGAACATAACCGTGCCACCAGCTTACCACCCAGAAGATCAAGAAGACAGACCACGCAATCGTAAGCTATAGGATCTTTGAGCTCCCATACATAGGGTTGCTTAATGAACGCCATTGTCTCACCTTCGCAGCCATTTCCTTCTTTTCCTCTTTGGCAAGAAGCCTGCGAAAGTTTCTGTACGCCTGCTCCTGCGCTTCCCACGACCGACCGGCGAGCGCAAGCTCTTCGCGAAGCTGATCAGCTGCGGATACTGGTCCAGACTCGTTAACGACGCCTGCGACGTTCTGCAACGTCGAGTGACGAGATAAAGGGTTTTGTACAAGCTGAAGACGGCTGCGTGTGACTTCTGCCGCCTCTTGTAGCGCGACGTTCAGCTGATGCTCTGTCAGAGCCTGCGTGTTGAGCTCGTTCTGTCCGGTCCTGCAATGGACATTAGCATACTTCGTATAACCATGCATCCGAGTCAAGCGTACAGCGCAGTACGCTTCCGGGGTACATAGATAGGCAGCCCTGCCGCACGTAGCTGCGTCTCGATGGCGTGCGTTCGAGCATGTTGAGCGATTCGACGACGACGGTGCTCTCGACGGCGCTCTGCCAGCTCGTGCTTCCGACGCCGATATGACTGTTCAAATGCCTCAATGATGGTTTCTCGAGCGATAGAGACAGCCAGTGCGAGATTGAGGATGCCGATAACAGTGTATGCAATCTGCCGACTATCAGCACTACATCGACGCACAGACGACGGTGCAAACATTGAAGATGCGAGCGCCAGTAGAGATTGGTGAGATGTCCCCGAAGCCGACTGTCTCGACGGAGACGACCGTAAAGTACAGCGCCTCCACGAAGTTGAGGTTGTTGAGAAACGTGTTGCACAGAGCTCCAAGAGCGATCCAACAGAGTAAGATCATAATGATAATGACCTGAAACCTGCTGTTAGAGATGGAAGGGTACGCAGAAAGGAACGAACGAGAGACCGCTGTTTCCGCGTGAGACCGCTGCCGCTCTTTGCGAAGTCTTTCGTCTGAACAAAATCCACAATCAAGGTCACGTTGACGAACGTCGACGCTACGGTCGAGCAAAGGGTGATCCAAAATGCCTAGAGCCAGTAATCAGTAGCTGTCAGAACATGTAAGCCGAGAACAGACCTCGCCGTATGTGAAGCCATCATCGACACGATGGACAATACCAAACACGCTGACGGCAATAGCATTGAGTATATCTGCATGCGAGTCAGCTCTAGGTACCAAGCACGTTTGAACCACCCGACCGTGTATTGTGAGGCAGACAATCGCGAGCAATGTCATGGTTCTGGGTCGTTTCTCGAGAAAGCGGCAAACGAGGAAGACGTTCGCCAGGAGCCCGCAAGCCATAGAGACGGCCATTCCAACGTCAAGAATAGCGGGATTGGCTCGAATCTCGACGACAGCGCTGCCTTCCGTGCGGATGTACCAGTGCTCTGTCAGGCCAGGAATCTCCAGGAGAGTCGAAAACGGTACGACGACGCCGCTCAAGATAGGCAGGTGCCTGTAGTGTGGCACAATCTGGCTGTCCTCTGGACCTGGCTGGAATAGAAACTTGCGGATGCGCACAAACGCGCGACCAACGGGCCCGTGGCGTACGGTGGAACGCATCGTGATTGTGCTTCCTGTCGTCCAAGTGCGCTCGACTGGTCCACCGTTCTGCAGTCCGTCATTTGCGTCGTCGCCAGCGTCGCCGTCGAATTCATCGTCAGGATCTAGAGCACCATCGTCCGCGTCGCGCCGCTCGCTGTCGTGCCGCGGTCCCGAAGAGCCTAGCTCTTCATCCCTCGATGCGTCGCGCCTTGAGGTCGTGGCCATTGCAAGAGGCAATACGAGGTTAAGGAGGCCCATAGTGAACGCGGTGTGTGCAGGTATAGGCGCGGAGCTGCCACCTTCATGACGCAAATCGCGACCACTCAGCGAAAGAGGAAAGGTCAGGGTCCGCCGGAACGGGTCCAAGCCTTTTCAGTCAACAGCGATACAAGCGTCATTACCACCACTTTCTATTCTTTCTCGAGCTTCACGCGCAGCATTAATTGGTGCGCCTTCCAACAACTCCTGCGTTCTGCGCCAGAGGTCAATGGCCTTTTGAACCACGGGCAGTTCCTCGTTGCTCACTTGCTGACCCTTGACCTTCTCCAGCGCGTCGTCGAAGTCTAGTAGATGCGTCTCGGATGACTGGCGAGTTGGCTGCTTCAAAGGGCTGTGGTGCGCGGGTTGGATTGTAGAGCGGAAGGGTCGTCGCTCGATATCCAGTCTGCCTAGCATCATGAGCAGTCTAGACTTGCAAGAAGTCGCTCACTTCTTCGTATGCTTCTCGTAATGCAGCCTGCTCTGGGGACTCTCCGATGTCCTTACTTTCCGGGGAAGGAACCAGTGGGTGACTTTCCGTCGCGAAAATCGAGGTCTAAACCAACCCTCAGTCTGTCTTGAAAAGCGACTGATCATTTGGATGTAACCTCAATCGGACCCGCAACTTGGGGTTTCTGAAGGTCAAGTTTACGGGCCTTCGTCGAAACTCAGGCTCGTGCGGGGTCCGCTACATTATACGGAGTGGGATCAAAAGCCTCAGAAAAGCATACCTCGCGTTTGAGTCTTCGTGCATGCCGGAAAGTCCAGCGAGAGCGTCTACGGGTCATGCGCAGTCGTCAGAACGTCGAGACTCGACAGAGATGCTGCGCGATGGCCGAGAGGGTCTCGTGAATCTGGCCGAGAGCGGGCGAGTGCTCCCTTGACAGCTGTCGAGAGGAAAGGATGAGGCCGGATCCAGATTTGACAATAATGACGGGAGAAATAGGCTCCGCGAATGCACAGCTTGACTGCGCATGCGCCGACTGACCGCGAACGTCGAGCTGGCCATGGGCACTGTTCGCTTGCGTCGGCCTCGCAGTGTGGGTATAAAAGGGCGCGAATCGCCTGCGAGAACTTCCTCATCATCCCCACACACCACATCCACCACACGCGCCTTAGGCGTTTTCCTACTACTCTAAAGCATCTTCAATGATCGCGTCTCAGCTTGTCCTTCTCGCCCTCGCCGCACCTGCTGCACTCGCCGCTCCCGCTATTAGCCCACGCCAGCTCCAGTACAACCTCTACAACGACGGCACTAAAGGCTCTGTGTCCAACCTCGCGGACGACTTCGACGCGACGTACCATGCGTCTGCGTTCATGTCGCGTCAAGGCTGCAGCTCTACCGCGCAGATCACCTACTGCTACACTGGCATTCTCTCCGGCGACCCGACGAAGGAGCTCGAGACCGCGGACTACAAGCCGTACCTCGCCGGCGGCGTTGGCACCAACCAGCGCGCCCTTCTGCTGAGCGAGACACACCGCAACACCTCGGGCGTCGTCACGCACAAGGTCCGCTTCCACATTAGCACTTCCTACACTGGTGTGCCTCTCGCCGGCCTCGACAACGAGGTCACATTCGTCGGGCTGCGCAACTTCAACTCTTCGATCGGTCTCAAGGCGCTCGACGTGCGTGCGCGTACGTTCACGGGCGAGGAGACGTCCGGCACTGCTCTCTACGTCGCTGCTGTTGGACAAGACGGCAGTGAAGCATTCCCGACGGAGTACCCGCTGGCCAGCGCCATCGGCAAGACGATCGAGGTCACGTACAAGCTCGGCGTGAACGGCGCTACCGTCGACAGCGCGGGCATTTACGTTGCTGAAGTCACGGCCAAGTTCGTTGCTACCGGCGCGCAGCTGTTCGACGTCGGCGTGACGAAGACGTTGTACCCGAAAGGTGTTGTCGACTCCAGCGCTCACCGTCTCATCTTCGGCGGGGATCGTAAAGTCTCTGCAGGCATGAAGGAGCTGAAGTACGTATCATTTCTCACATTCGGATCTTACTCAGTGCTGACGGTCAATACGTAGGGTCTGGTTCGGCGACTACTCTGTTACGCCGTTGCCCATTTCAACTCCAGAGAAGCGCTCCGTGTGAACAATTTGGACACTTTAGAACGACTCTTCACGATCGCTAGCAGTCATGGACCTTACTTACGATTACGGACACGTAGACTCAAAAGTCGACCACATTGTAATGACCTCGGTATTGTAGCACCAGCCCTCGCGTACAAACTCGCATAATTCGCATTCATATCGACATTGCTTTCTGAACAACACTTTCTGCAAATGTCGTGCTCAGTCCTTCGAAGTTCGCGGCGGCGTCGTACTTCCGTTCCAGCTGAGCTGAACGCAAAACGTGGCAGTGGGTCCCATCGCCCGCGTTGCCCGAGGTGCCGTAAACTTGCCTCATCCAGCTCTCCCAACGGTGATAGGAGCTTCAGAGACGTCTAACGCCGCCGGCTATCAGGAATTCATCCCTCATTTTGCGTTCAGCTGTCAGGGCCGCAATCTTATGCCTGGAAAACCAGAATCTTGACCGAACGTCGTATTCGCAATGCTGCGGCAGTTTGCATGGGTCCTCTCTCGGCGTCTTTGTGACACCGACTGTCCGCTGCGCATGCACGGGCGCGGACGCCGGTATTACACGTTCCGCAGCCTACGCCGTGACGAGAAGGGAGTGGGAGAGAGTATAAATACGGGATGCTCGAGAAGTGGTCATGAAGCAGATCGCAGCCCCGCCAGGACCAGTCTTCAGCGCTTCAGCCCCTCTGTCTCCGGCATGGCAGCCCGACCTGATACTGCACCGCTCACTGGCATCCACGCAGTGATTGGCGTTAGCGTACGCTGTCGGGTCATTAGGAACGTACAGTTCGCGTTCTCATTGCCATCTTAGAGCGTTCTCTTGGTCACAGGCGTCGGCCTTGCCGCCTACACCGTCGTGCCGCCTTGGAATACTCGCGTTGGTCGGATATCCCGGGCACTGCTCTCCCTCGGAGCGGTCTTCTTTATAGCATTCTACGCTCTGTGCATCGGGATGGCGGTCGACATCAAGGGCCGTGGTGGGAACTACATGTTGGGGGCATGGGACGGCAGTCCGGGGCATGCATACTTCACGGCCATTACCTTGCTCCACGGGCTCTTCACCTTCCTCACGCTCGCGGCCATGCGCACGTTATTCTACGAGCTCACATCCAACGCGGCCTTCGTTTCCCACCGCGTTGCGAAGAGGGTCATCATCGGCTTCGACGTTATCATCCTTGGCGCCGGCTTTGCCTTGCTCTTCGTGACAGCCTTTGCTGGCGGGCCATGTTGCGAGGGTAGTTTGTGCGTATATCTTACCTCTTTTGTTGGTATGAACATACTAGCTCATCGTCGTTCTCAGGAACACCGCTGGAGACATGGTGTACGTTACTCCCCTCGACAGCCGCACTCGGCGCGCGTGGCGCTGACCGTCGCTTGCAGTATGGCAGGGGTTTTCGATGCGACGGCCTCATACGGCTTCCACTACTTCGTATTCGCTGGCGAAGTTTTGACCATCATCAGCTCCATCTTCGCGCGGAAATGGGCCAGGAAATACGACTTGGGCGTTCCCGTGAGCTCCTTGTCAAGCACCGTGACAATGCCTTCGCTGACGGAATGTAGATGGCCAACGCGATGCTCACCGTGATGACGCCGTTGATAGTCGTCAAGACTATTCTTCTGATCATTACGACGATCGTAAACTACGACGGGGAGATTCACGGGACTGCTTACCTGACCTTCTACGTCTCTATTCCCTGGCGTTTCGCACAGGTGGCTACCGCAGGGTATGCTATCTTCATCCTGAAGCAAGCAAGTGGATGTTTCCCCTGACGCCTACTTCCAGAGCTCTCGCTTGGATCATTCGTACACGTGCTGTGCGGTCGGGTGCGACAGACCCTGCGCCGAAGATCCAGAGCACATCCCGTGTAGTAGAGGGCGATTTGGAGAAGTGACGGATTAGGGAGACGAACCACTGGACTTTGACGATACTAAATGATGGCCTATAAACATTCGCGCAGCGCATATCTCGCATCCCAAGCGTGGTAGTGACAACGGGCAAATTGAGTTGTTGGCATCGCTTGAGCCTCTGTCTCTACAGGGACGAAGGTCACGTCCTACGGGATGTGCGATCTCCAGAGTTCAAGATAGGGGGCGCGATCGCAGCGGAGCTTGGTGATGATGTCACGTCACGTGACAGCTCATGACGGTATGGATGACGCCCACGCGAGGATAAGTACTTGAGGCCGGCCAATCAGGAGCTCTGGAATGTCGTTGGCCCTTTTCTCTCGCATCGCAGCCGAGTCCAGAGACGATCGTTCCCACTCGGCAAGTCCGGCACGCCAAACACGGTGCCGGCCGCCGCTTTCTCCGTTCCCCTGACACGACGCGAATCCCTTCTCGCGCGAAAGACGCAACGCCAAACGTGAAGTGGTGGGCGCGCGTTGAGGGCAGCAAAACGCCTTTGACGACACCGGCCGCACCGCATGACGCGCTCGTAGTCGCGCATGACGCGTCCACAAGACCGGGCGCAACTTTGCGCGTGCCCAGACGTCGTCCTTGGCCGTTACAACGGCGACAGAGACAGCGAGCTCGATGGCTCTCGTGCTTCCTCCAAGGCGCAAATCTCTGCTCCATCTTGTTGCATCTAATACTGGTATGTCTCCGTCTCGACCCGTCCTGGTGATGAAAAAATGTTCTACCACTCTCCTGTCCCTTGTCTCGCTTGCAACCACGCCCCGTATATCCACTGCGTGTATTTTACAACTATTCAATCTTATGAAGCAATGCTGCCATGTCTTCATCGGTCTGAGAGGGATTGAGAACGGTGTGAGCGGAGTAGCGTCAACACCGGAGCCTCCGTTCAATGTTGTTCTATACTCAACACCCGTGGTAACACGAAAACGAGTCTAGAGTATTGATAGTACTCCTTTTTAATGCTGCTTTATAGAATTTCCTTGCTATAAGCTCAATCCTCTCCAACGGCTTCCACTCTTCACCATCGGGGTTGAACAGCGGCAGGACCATCCAACCAGACTCGAAGCTCCGCGGGAGCTCACTCATGCGCCAGACGCTGCAGTTACTACTAAACGCACTCAGTGTACAGTAGCTAAGTCTTCTCTCAAGTGCTTTACTGGGGATGAAGTACTTACGGATATATTGTATCAACGGCCATTTGTCCGCGCCTCAATACCTGTAGTAAAACAAAACCCACTCCATTCCACTGGTTATCCTTCTCTTTAATACGGCTCCAATGGAATTTGCTTGCTATAAGCTCGGTTGTCTTCAACGGATTCGGAGATTTTGCCGTCGAGCTTGAACAGCGGCAGGGCTATACAACCAAACTCAGAGCTCCACGGCGGGTCATACATGGTCCATATACTGCATATACTACTCATTGTGTCCAGTATACATTGGCTAAGCCTGCTCTCAGAATGTTTGCCCGGGGCGGGGTACTTACAGTCGTACTGGTATGAGCCAAACTTCGCCCGCTTCCGAGTCCCTGCAGGTACTGTGCCACTCGTCTCACTCGGTACAGGAGTACATTTGACCTATTAAAGCACTGAGGGCCCAAATTCTGACTTAAATCAGTTGTGCCCCATGAGCACTCAGGCTGGTGGGCTAAGGCATTGTTGCTGACACAGTATAGGCCCGACACACGAACCGACATAATGACATTTCAACGACACTGGTGACTGTAATATTTTGATGGGACTATCTCATTGAGGTGAGACACGAGCGCTGCCCTCTCATGAGCGGCATTGGCATCGTACGGCCCACAGCTTCTTCCCTCCCACTTACCGTCTTTCCTTGACCCGTATAACGCTACGCAAGTTCCATACGCTGGCACCCAACCATCTTGGCCACTCCCACCCTCACTCCTTCCTCATCATCCTGCTGCGGCTCCCACTCCTTCGACGATGCTCCCACGAAGTGAACCTCTCATGGCTCCGGGTCAACAGATCACCCGCAATTCTTACGACTACTTCGTCTCGCCGCCCTCGCATTCATCGCGCGAGGAAGACGGCAGACAATTCGGTTTTCTCATCCTTCGTCTCTTCGTCGCAGTTCTTGACCAGTTCCTCCCATTCGGTTGCTCCTCTTCTTGACCCCATTCCTGCGCCAACTGCGCAGCATCCCGTATCAACCGCTGCAGCCTCGTACAGAGGGCAACGTCAGAGCTACTCTGCGAGCGCACCGTTCTCGCGCTCTGATATCAATCGCAACGTCTATAAGTAACTACTCAAAACGCCGAGCACGCAGCTCGTACGAAATTTAATATCACGTTCTACTACAACTCTCGAACGGCGAGTAACGCTACCTAGTCTTCCTGACGCGTCGCGACGCGTTTCCGGTGCTGATCATCGCGCCCCAGCTTTGGCAGCTGCCACTTGCGGTGGCGCGAAACGCGCAGATCGTGGCGTCGCTGACAGGCCGTGTCTAGCGTCGCCGGATTTGCCGAGTGGGAACGATCGTCTGAACACCCATCGCAGCCGCACCCCTCCGTCGCTCGACACTCGTATTCAGCTTTCGCACTATGAAGACGCTCACAGAAGGTACGCCAGTCCGACGACGACTAAAATGCATTACTGACGCATTTCCCAGCCATAAAGGAAGACCACGACGAGGTAGAGTATACGCGCGTCGCCCAAGTTCCAGCAGTTCTGACTGTGCAGTAGATGTACCAGTATTGGTCGGCGTACAAGAAGGCATACGCGGCCAAGGACGTCGACACCGCGACGAAATGGGTTAACCAGCTGCGCTGGGAGGTCCGTACTTTCCATCTCCTAAAGCCGCAAGGGCTCACGCTCTATTGCCGTCGCAGGTCGCCCGCCATGCCGCCGGAGAGGAGATCGTTGTCTACCCTCTCATGGAGAAGAACCTCGGCGAGAAGGGCAAGAAACTTGCGGACCATGACCGCTCGGAGCACCTCGTACGTTCAACTCCGTCTTCTCACGTCGCAGCCCACTCACACTGTCTCCAGCAAGTCAAGAAGGACCTTGTCACTCTGGAGGGTCTCCAGGTCGGCACCACCGAGTTTGATACCCTCATGAACAAGATCATGGACCACCTCAAGCACCACAACGACGAGGAGGAGAACGAGGACCTTCCTGCACTCGAGCCTGTACGTTTCAACCCTCGGGTCGGAGCAGTTCTTGCATTCCTCTAACACCTCTCCTTTAGGTTCTCGGCGTGGACAACTCCAAGGCCGCCGCACAATCGTTCTCTCGCACCAAGAAACTCGTTCCTACGCGCGCGCACCCCAACGCACCTGACAAGCCTCCGTATGAGACGCTCGCTGGCTTCCTGGCCCTCCCTATCGACGTGGTAAGTCTGGCGGCTATGGACTAAGTTCTTCCTGACCTTCCCGTAGATTCGCGATTTCTTCGACACCTGGCCGACCACGGACGAAAAGGATGCCGCGGAGAAGGACTATGAGACGCACGGAGGCAGGGAGCAGCTGAACAAGCTCAAGAATGTTCGCTGATCCCTTTGCACGTACATGAAACGCTGTAGTTGTACGAACCCAAATGTATAATAACGTGATTTTTCTTGAACGGGACTCGCAGCAAAAGAGTTGCTCAACTAGTCTTTTGAAATTTGCGGCCGTCGGTGAACAGCTCGAATCGACGTCACGCGTTGTCGGTTGCGGCCGCATCTTCGCCTTGTATTTCTACCTTGACCGGGCAGGCTTGCATGTCACAGCGTCGCCCTGCTGCGACTACGCACACGTCTTCTTCATCCTCCGGCTCTGCTTTCTCTCCAGTGCGCCAGAGGCCGCTGTCCGGCATCTCTGTGTATATCATCCAGCCAAAGCTCTCCGCGTCCGAGATTGGCCAACTCTTTGGCCTTGCCGAACAACTAGGAGCCACTATATCAAGCGACATAGCCAAGGCCGACGTGATAGTGACTGCTATCGCTATGCGAGCCAGACTCGAGCGCCATTTGAGCTGGGCGGTCGCTGTAAGCACTTGCCGCTGCGAAGGGCTCTATCAACCGTTGACCGACTTGCGAAGCAAACGAAGGATGTCGTCACGCCTGCCTGGCTGTACGACTGTGCAAAGCAACGCGTCCGATTGAGCGCACAACTCTATCCCGCCATACACATCGGCACGCGTCCGCTCTCCACCTCTGCATCTTCAACACCCTCGAGGAAGCGTAAAGCGTCTTCTTCGCCGGCAAAGTCGCCCGGCGCAGACGCAAAACTCAAGTCTGCTCGTACGGTGTCTCCAACCGCAACTCCACCACCCGAGTCTGCTCCTCCAACACCCGCGCTCCGTCCCGCACTTCCTCCACCGAGTCTCCTGGAACGCTTCCCGCCGACGTCGAGGTTCTCTGTGCAACGGCTTCACCCGCTCGTCTGTCCCAACCAAGCGCTCATCAAAGAGCTCGCGATCATACGGCGTGCGAGGGAGCTGGAAGGGGAGGACCGAAGCGCGCTGAGCTACATGCGCGCTATCAGTGCTATCAAGGCGCATCCCACGGAGCTCAAGTCATCCAAAGAAGCCAAGACCATCCCGTTCGTCGGCTCGAAGATACTCGGTATGGTCGGGGAGTTCTTGAAGCACGGTGCCGTGTCTGAAGCGAGTGCGTGATTTATTGCCTTATCATGTGCGCTGCTCACAAATGTTGCAGGCGAACTCCGCGTCTCTGAACGATACAAGGGCCTGTGCGAGCTTACGACGATACATGGAATCGGGCCGACGCGCGCTCGCGAATTTTATGCGCGCGGGTTGACCAGTCTCGACGAGCTTGACCGCTACTACGGAGTCGTAGTGCCAGACGGGTAAGTCATATCCGATCAGATACTCCACGCTCAACTATCCGTCTCAGCTACGGAAACTGGATACGCAACGAGGATGTTGAGGCGCTCGCTGAAGATGAGGATGGCGTAGAGAGCATCATCCGTGAAGCCCTTGCACTTCGCGACGACTTGACGCAGACGTACGCCCATCCAAAACTGCTGTTTACGAACCCAGCTCACGCATCGCATCTCGTAGCATCCCCCGCGCCGAAGTTGAACGCATCGCACGCGCCGTCGCGGACGAGCTCGAGGCGATCGAGCCCGGATGCCTCCACACCATCTGCGGCGGGTACAGGCGCGGCAAGCCCGCGAGCAACGACGTCGATATCGTCTTCACGCACCCGGAGGCGCGGCGCATCCGCGGTTTGTGCACCCGTCTCGTCGACAGGCTCAAGAGCGCCGGTATCGTCTCGCGCTCATGGAGCCATAACCAGACGTACCGCAAACTCGGCGAGGGACCCCGCGTGCACGATCCGGGGCTCGACAAGTCGCTCGTTGTACTGCGTCTGGCGCCGAACCCGTGCGCGCGTAGAGTGGACTTGATCTTCGCGCCGCCGGAGTCGTATTGGGCTGCTGTAGTCGGGTGGTGAGCGCGTCCCGCCCGATCGTGACGCTTGTAGTATTCAGACTTATAAACCCCAAGGACTGGATCTATCATGTTTGAACGTGATCTGCGGCTGTGGGCGAAAGAGAAGTACGCGTGTCCTAACCCCGGCGCGGTCGAGTTCCTAACGTCACCACTGCAGAAACCTGAAGTTCAACGACTCTGGCTTGTACGTCGATTCCTTTGCGATCACTCTCGTTCATTCACGCTCATCGTTTTCAGGACGCGACGGGTCGACACCAAACTCATCCCTGCAAAGGATGAACGCGAGGTATTTCAGCTGTGCGGGCTGGAATACATTGAACCCGAATGGCGTAACGCAGACCTGTAATTTCGAATGTACTCTCACCCCTTGTGGTCGTCAGCTCTGTACACGTTCTCCTGCTGACTGTGTTGTTTGTGTAGTAGGCTATCTTGGTAGGCCGGTTTGTATAACAACTCCTGTATCAATATTTCGCTTCTGACTACTTGATAAGCGACAGTTGGCAAGTATCAACGACCGAGCTTGTACTTCTCGAGCTCACCCCGGTTCCAAAATGACTTCAGCACTCTATGCTGTAATCCCCGCGTACCCTTTCCCTCGTCCGCCTTGGCGATTGTATAGATGAAGAATCGTGGAAGCGTGAGAGCATCGTCACGTCCTGGGAGCCTGAACGTGGATACAATCTCAACGTGCAGCTCGTGCGTGCCGTCGTCGCTGTTCGAGATGAGAACCCAGCTCTTTAATTGGGCTCGTGCTCGTGTTCGAACGGGCTGAAGAGCTCATCGAGCGCTTGCCAGACAGCTTTGCCGCCGTGGATGACACGGCCATCGGTGTCGTAGTGTACCGCGTCGTCTGCGTAGAACGCGTGGTGCGGCACGGTGTGAAAGACACCTGGCTTCGCGAAGGCCGTTGCGTACTCGGCGTAGAAAGCGAGTGCGGGGTGGCTCAGCGCCGACGCGTCAAGTGCACCGTAGCGGACGAGGGTGGTGATCGACATACTGACGAGTCTGCAGGGTCAGAGTCTGCCAGACCTTCAAGTTACCGGAGGTTGTGAGAGTACGGCGATCACGCCAGAATGCAGGTTTATGGCGCTTTCCTCGGGTGACGTAGGATCGACGGCTTCAATTGTGAGTTCCTGAAGATGTTCACTCACCCGAAAACTCAGTACCACCGACTGCCAGGTTCGGCAGGATGACAGGTACGACTTACTTGGGCAGCGGCTCCATGTGGACTGGAAAGGGAAGGACGGAAGGAAGTATTTTCCGGGACTGGCCGTGACACCCGTCTTTTCGCTCCTGCCCATGTGTGCCCGATTCATCGTCGCCGCCCAAGGCAGTTCCTGGCTTGCGCCGAGCGCTCGACGACTCCCTAAATGCGGTCCCTAACTGCGGCGACAAGGGTAGCATCTGGGCCCCGTTTCTAAACCGTATATTTCTGCCCTTACCTGGCTGTCCACCGCGGCTGCAGAGCTCTAGTGCGCCCGAGCGTGTCAGCGCCCGACGTTGAACGAGACGTCAACGGCATGCGCTACCACATAGGTAGACGGCTGCCCTCGAGTCCCGACACCTGTCGTTCTTCTCTTCCCTTCTATCCAGCCATGACCTTCCTCGATGCTGCCCTCCGCGCTCTTACCTCTGTCTCATGGACTCAACTTGCTATCCGCAGCGCTGAATTCTACGCAGCCTGGACTGTGGCCACATTTATCCACGAGTACTGGCGTACGAGCCGGTCCCCGCTGCGATACCTGCCCCAGCCCAAGGAATCCGCCAATTGGGTGTTCGGCCACATGCGCGCCATGTTCAGCGGCGAGAACAACGAAGTGCAGGAGCGCTGGATCGAGCAGCTCGGCGATACTTTCGTCGTGCGGAGCCTTTTGGGAGTACGTCCCCGGTTGATCGGGGAGAAGAAACTACTCACCGTGTCTCGTATATGTACAGAAATACCTACTCGTTACGACGGACCCTCGTGCCAACACGCACATCCTGTTCGCATCACATATCTACCAAAAGACTGAGCTGGCTCGTCGCAGCACGCAGAGGTTTGTTGGGGAAGGTATGCCCTACGCTGATCATCAAACGTACAAGTACGCTAATGAGACCGATACAGGTGTCCTCACTACGGAAGGAGCGCAGCACAGGGACCAAGTGAGTGGCTCGACGGTCCCTTTGGTATCTATATTAAGGGGACTTCGACAGCGTCGCCTGCTCAACCCAGCGTTTGGTTCCTCGCACGTGCGCGACATGACAGAGATATTCCTCGAGAAGGGAGCTAAGGTGGCTATTCATTCTACATTCCAACGTCTAAATTGATGATTCACTTGGGCAGCTGCGTGAGATCTGGCATAATAAATGCATCGAGGCTGGCGGGAGCGTAAAGTTGGACGTACTCCATTGGATCAGTCAAGCCACTCTCGACGCGATCGGCAAAGCAGGTTCGTTCATTTTTGCCCGTACGTCTGACGACTGGATAAACGCGATCAAGGTTTCGACTACGATTTCGGGACACTGAACGAGACCGGAGAGACGAACGAGCTGGCCGAGGTGTTCGAGCAGGTCTTCCGCACCGATTTCACTCTCTTTCAGCAGATGCGCTTGATGCTGAACGAGACCTTCCCGCTCCTGCGCGCTATCGCGGTACGTGGTAAGGCCCGGCTTGCTGTCGCTGAACTAAGTCCTCTATAGCCCGGTTCCCGGGCCAAGATGGGGGATGCTGCAAAGAAGAAGATGGACGAGATCGGGATGCGAATCGTGCAGGACAGGAAGGCCGCGCTTCTGGCAGAACTTGGCGAATCGAGCGTCAAGATCGACAAGAACACTATGGCGGGCAAAGACCTGATCACCTTACTTCTTAGAGCCAACCTCGCGGCCGACGCAGACATGCGTTTAACCGATGAGGAAGTGTATGCCCAGATCCCCACTTTCCTCGTTGCCGGTACGTTGCACACGGCATGAATCTCTTCACATGTATTGACTGCGTTCACTGGCAGGACATGAGACGACGAGCAACACCACAACGTGGGCTATGGAATGCCTCGCGCAGAACCTCGAGGCTCAGAAGAAGCTCCGCGACGAGGTTCTCGCAGTCCCAACGGAGACTCCGACCCTCGACATGCTCAATGCTCTGCCGTACCTCGACCAAGTCACGCGCGAGGTTCTCCGCCTGCATAGTGCCGTCACCTTTGTTCAACGCGAGGCGATTATGGACGACGTCATCCCCCTCAGCAACCCCGTCGTCGATCGCACCGGGAAGACTGTTACGCAGATCAGGTCAGTACTGTATCATGTCAATGAGACACGAGCGAGTCTGACGAGCGCACCAGCGTCCAGAAGGGAGACGAGGTCATGGTTCCTATCTGGCTCATCAACCGCAGTAAGGCCATCTGGGGACCTGACGCTGGCGAGTTTCGGTACGTGGTACTAATGTTCAAATTAGACTCAGGAGGAGGATGAAAGCTGAACTAGGCTGCATAACAGTCCCGAGCGCTGGGACAGTCCTCCGCAGGAGGCGACCAGTATTCCTGGCATCACCCCGAATCTTATCTCGTTCATAGGCATGTCTCAACAGTTGACGTGTACGAGTTCCTTTACTGATCGTGAGCGCAGGCGGTCCTCGCTCGTGCATCGGCTTTCGCTTTGCACTGGCGGAGATGAAGGCTCTCATTTTCCACATCGCCCGCGGCTTCGAGTTCAAGCTTGCAGTCGACCCGTCGGAGATGTGGAGCAGGACGGGTATCCTGATGAGGCCTCAGCTGCGCAGCAACAACAGCATTGAGCTCCCAGTAATCCTTACACCAATCGCGTAAGGAGGAAGTCCGTGTCCAACGCCGCGGGGTGTCGTAGTAAGATACTCGTATATCGTGGTACTCGTCACATGTTAGCGTTACAATGGCATCCGGATCGTATGTCTATCCTAAGCGTACGTAGCAATATCGTAGGGAAATGTCCTCTCCAGTCACCAGGCCGGAACAGGTCCGTAGCAAAGCGGGATCACAGCAACATACGAAAGCGAAAACAGCATCCTCAAGGGAGCATCCACAGAAATCCTACGATCACCGCGAGTAAAGGAACGCTACTTGAAGCGCATGTGCGAGCGACTGCTGCAGACGCTGGGACTTTAACGTTGGTGCTCGGCGAGTTATCGGGCAGGGACGTCGCGACGGGACTGTTGGTGCCAGTCGTGTACGCGCGGATATTGGCGATCTCCCAGTACGCGTCGTCAAAGCGCGGCGATCCGGGTCCGATCACGTTGTCGACGTAGCATACGCCAGTCGCTGGCGCACCGGTCGTACTCTGCATCCCTGCACAGGTTTCCGCGTACAGGTCTGGGACGCCGGCCCAATTCCCGCCTGTGGCTCATCTTGTCAGCGCCGGACCAAGTGAAGGAGGGCAAGGGGAGCTTACAGAACGTAGTGTCGATAACGATCTTCTGAGGAGCCCAGAAGGAGGTCATGCTGCACGTCGTGCTCGGGAAGGCTGCGACTGGCTGACCCCAAGCATTGATGTCAAGCGATTCCGCGGCGGGCTGGTACAGCTCTTGCGGAACCCGTGCTCTAGTCCAAAACCAGATGCTATACCCCCCCGCTCAGCGCGCATCCTTACGATGCACAGATCACTCACAAGATACCCCTGCGTCGCGTTAGAAGATGGACACACAGCAGATGTAATGCGACGCACTCGATGTCGTACTGCACGGCCCAAACGCCACCGCCAGCCTGTGCAAAGGAATCGCCGAAACTCGGCTGCGAGTCGTCCGTTTGCTTGACAAGACAGCCTGACGGGAGCGAGCAGTCTTCGGCACCGCTTGCGCCCGACTGCCACGCGTTCGGGTCGTGCGTGCACCTGCGATCGCAGAAGCGAAGTCAGGGGTACGCGCACGTTGTCGACATAACCCTCACTTACCCTGAACTTGTGTGCACAGCGATCTGGTTCGCGGGTTGTCTATTGATTCCTAGGCGTGACGTCAGATCTGCAAGAGCGACGAGCAGGGGTAAGGAATGCAGGACGCACCTTCTATAATGTCGATCTCGCCTTTGGGTGGGCAATGTTAATGTTAGGGCGCGGTATGCACGAAGCGCGCGGCCAGCTCACCGCCTTGTGGCCAGTCGGGACCTGTCAATGTCACATTGCAGGATGTGAGCGGACAGGCAGCCAGGTAATCGCACTCTTCACACGCACCCATTGTCCAGATGGAGGGCCACACGCCGCATCCCCAGGGGATGTGGTAGACGTCGAATATCCACAGCGTGCCGAGGTTGTAGGTGTCCTGCGTAGTGATTCGAACCTGTGGCGTGCATTAGCGACATATCCAACCAAGTCGTGAATTCCTAAAGTACAGCGTCACGCTTGAAGTTCCAGTCCACGTTGCCCTGGTCGACTGTGATAACTACGTTCCCGGCCTGGTTGACTGAAATCAGGTTGTGTCCCCAGGCGTCCGTCGCGTTGACCCAGTTCGTGTCGCCTGCAACGCGTGAGCTGGGTTCGAGACGCTACCTGGTGTATATCAGAACGCACCAAGTGTGAGATTGTCCCTACACCAGCGTTAGTTACAGTGTCGTTGGTGCCGCGGTGCACGCACCAAGAGCCGAAAAAGTCCCAATCTGAGAAAAAGTTCGGGCCCGAGTATTCCTTGACAAAGTCATATGCGACAACGAGCCCAGTCGCTGCTGCTAAAGCCAGAAGACGCATGGCGAAGGTGGCTGCGAGAGGCAAGGGCGAGGGAAGCGCGCGGTCCGGGAATTGCGCGCGTTCGCGACTTTTTGGACAGCGAATGTCCGGGACTCGGGTTTACGGGATTATCGATGGGCTTGGAGCGGAAAAGCTGAGTTCAGGCGATGGCGAAGAAGACAGAGCAGAGCCAACTCTGGCTGGATGACGGGATTGCCGCATGTTCGCGGAATCGACGGCGTTTGAACCGGCGCCACTCGGCCACGTGCCGGCAAAATCTACGAATTCCAGATTGTCCAAGTATCACGACCCCGTACAATACAGGAGCTGAAGCAATGCAGGTCATACATTCCGCCACGGTTAAGCTACTATCAGCATCGATGCAGTGAGAATTCTTCATTCTCCTGACTTCCAGACCGATCGCGAGTTACCCAAGGACAAGAAAATGCTACGAGGGCGTACAGTAAGCCATGGGATTAAGCGCCTGATGTTCACATACGTGAAGGTTAATGCCGGCACCATGCATTTCTCTCCCAGAGTTTCAACCCAGCTCCCTCGGTCGCCTAAACACCGGAATATAATATCTACTGTCCACAGCGGCACGAGTAGACAGGCCACACTGTCAGTCGCCTTCAAGAAGTTAGACTATCATGATATCTCACGGGGAGAACATACCTGATCGTGAGCCACCTGCGCACGAAGACGGAACGCAGTGACCGCCAAGTCGAGGATGACGATGCAATACACTAGCACGTAGAAGTATACGACAAGCCAAAAGCGAACGTCCGTCGTGAAGTGTGCTAGTATAGACGTAACAAGAAATGAGGCTGCAAGGAAGATGTCGAGGGTCGGCTTTAGCCACCCGACCTTCGTCACAGGAAGCCGGCGGACGGCCCGTCGAGAGTGCAGGATGAGGAAAGCACTGGCAATGCCGAGGAGATCGGCAAGGTCGCGAAAAACGTCCTGCGCCTGGTCGAGGCGATTGGCCTCCCGAACCAGCAGAGCGGCGGATTGTGGTGATGCAGTGACACTCATGCCAGCAGAACATGGCACTACGCTCGCCACGTCGATAATGTGGCTAAGTATCAGAGCTCCGAGTGCGAAGAGAAGCACGATGAATGCAGGACGAGGTGCGAAACGTCGACTGACTATCCGCGCTGCGAGTACAAGTTGCCCAATGCTGATCACGAGGAATGTGCACTGTAATCATGACATCGTTGAGAGTTCGTATAGCTCAATCATCGCTCTAACTTACGTCCACTACTACGCTTGCCGTCGCATCGAGGATGGGTGGCTGCCGGGAGTAATCGTTGTAACTTGGACGCTGGTAACACACAGGATAGAACAAGAGGGTCATACTGAAGAGGATGATGGATGAGTCGAGTTAGAGCCGTCGGCACATCGCCTATCTGAGTCTTCCAGACCAATGGTTGATTGCGGAGGCGACTCGGGGCCGTCTGTCGTCCGGGAATGTCAGTAAGCCCTGATTATAACTGCACCGCATAAAAGCTGCCGTAGGAGCCGGGATCCTTGCTTCTCTGCGCCTTTCCGCCACACTGATAGGACAGTCGGACTCAATTCATAGTTGTGTGGAGCTCACGCTCTTGAGGCACTGCGGGAGGCTTCGGTATCGCTCGGTGCCGCTGACAGCAGAAGCTCCAACGCTCAGTTAGGTCATGATAGCGTGTCGCAGTCACGGTTACAAAATGCCCGCCAAATATGAACAAAGAGGGCTGTTTTTGCTTTCTGTCCCTTCCAAGGCGCTCAAGAGACCGACCTCATATCTTGCTCACGCAGAATACCACAGCATGTCCGACTCCATTACCTGGGACGTTCACAAAGCGTGGGCAGCGAACTGTTCTCTGCCTATGTCGAGCCAGCCGCCGTCTGACTGGTTCAATTCGGAAAACCCTGACCCTTTCAACATGCTCCCACCGCTCATGATACCTTCCACATATGAACCTGGGCTGGGACTGATGCTTGCCTGCGGTGAGTATCGTACGAGCCGTAGGACTCATTAGCTAAAGTGGACACAGCCGCGGGTCTCGCGTGGGCTCTCTACGATCATTGTTAGTACTGTGTCCTCGAATTGACTGACCCGTGACATGACGATGCTGAGTTTCCACAGTCATTACGTTCCCTGCTGAGGTACATACCCGCATACGTCGCCAGTCGCTCTGACTGACACAACAACACAGGTCAGACTTGTATGGGTCAGTCATCCACGTCATGGATAGGTGGATTGGTATACTCAGCTCTGAACCTGTAGCAACGTCGCATCTGCATTGGCAGCGGCCTTTTTGGAATCGTACGTCAGTGAGATAACACAGCTTTGTATCTGACATGCTCGTCTAGGTGCGGTATTTTGGCATCTTGTGCCTCCTGAACCTGTTAGCCACCGTTCGACAAGGAGTCCAGACTGGAACGTCCTTCTCGGTACGCCGGTATGCGTTCGAGGAGTACTTCGCCCAACTTAAGCCCTTTCCATTAAGGGACCCCCGAGAGCTTACGGGTTCTCAATTCGCTGTCATGGCATAGACATTGTACTACAAGGCGAACCGGACATCGAAACCTCGTTTTTCGCTCCTCTATGGTTCATTGTCTTCTGGACCATTGACAGTAGGGCCATTACCGTCTCATTAAGCTTGCACTGACTCCTCATTTCGTAGTCATGCTTCAGATGCGCATCTATGCGCTGTACAGGAATAACCGCCTCGCAATCTTCAACGGCGCCATGTTCATCCTTGGGGTGGTAGCGATGCTGACGTTGACATACGTGTTCTCTCCTCTGACATGTGCGTGCAAAGCATACACATGTCTTGAGCTCAGCATGGGACAGGTGGGAAGGGTACTCTGGTCCCGGGACAATGTCCTGGCGGGATCGATGTAGCCTTAAAGACCGTCCCAGCTTTTTGGATTCCAGGTACGCGCGAGTTTCATCCAATAGAGTTCATACCTCACACGGACCGAAGCGCTGGCTTTTGAGTTGTGGCTAGCCGCACTTGCATTGCACAAGCTCACCCGAAGTGTCCTTCGCAAGAATTTACTGTCAACAATGGTGCACGACAGGTACCGCCTTGGATCTGCCCATCTTCAAAGCCAACGCTGACGCAAATGTGGGCCTAGTATCAAGTACTTCGCATTGTGAGTCGTCGGCCGCGTAGAGGTTCACCGTGCTCAATGCATCAAGAATCGCAATCGGCATATCCGCCCATCTCGCCCTGGTCCGTATCTTTCAGCGAGCGAGCGACGAAGTTACTGAGTAATCGCCAGTCATTTTACAATGTCGGAGATTACGCCATTCCGTGCGTCCTGGGTCTCTACGCGACCTGTGAGGACAGTTGAAAATAGCTCTCTCAGTTTCGTTATGGCGAGTCAAACGATAGGTGGATCCCGTCTCATCCTACACCTCCGCGAGGCATATTATGATAGACTAGATCCGACGAAGGACGTACACACTGCTACTTTAGCGTTTCGACTTGAAGCGGAGCAACGTCGAGGGCCTCCTCTGGCAAGAAGCATAGTTGACGTGTCGTTTTACGTATCGGACGAGATCGATATGAATAACGATACCGGAGGCTCGACGACCGGAGTATAGGAAATGTCACTAGCATTTCTGCATGTACCGTACAGCTTCCGCCTCCGCATACCAGCTTATAGAGGGACATCGGAGACCGTGTATGCTGCCAAGGGGTGCCAAGGCGCTTCGGTTCGAGCTCGTCGTCCGCTGATGCCATGCACACACCATAGAGATCAGCAGGGACCGGACGGCAAAGAATCGAAGTTCCATTCCATCGATAAATTCATGGATAGGAGAAAAGACTGGAACGCTGGAGGAAGATCCGCGCCAGACGTCCAGCGAGCCAGCGAGACGGCAGTGCAGGTACCGGGTAAAGGGAAGGAGGCGATAATCGCTCATGCGTGGCAGTAAATGCAGCCAAGGTCAGGAGAGACGGTAAGGACGCCCCAACCAGGAGGACGCATCGAACGGGCGAGAGGGCGAACGGGGCAATGATGTTGCACATACAACAGCAAACACGGTTCGCCTTTCGTAGTCACTGCACGCTAACGCGGCCCTCGTCTAGCAAGGTGCCCGGTCATCCAGCTCGTCATGAACGTTCAATCCGCCCGTCACTCGCGTCTGGCGCTGCCGACCACCAATGCGTACTATTATTGCAAGAGTGGGTCCTTATTCCTGGACTTTGGCGACGCGGCGAAGTACGTGCTGTTCGTGAGTATCTTCCTTCTTCGCGCCGTGATAACCGCTGACGTCGCCCAACGTCAACTACTATTTTAATCGTGGATCATAAGACTTAGACTAAGCATGATGCGACATCTTGCAATGCCTGGCAGCCGGCCAGCTACTTGAACTGTGTCGTTTGGTCACACAGGTTCCCGAGGTTTGTGGTCCTACGCTGTTTTACTCAAACTGACAACACGTATCGAAGGGCAAGTCATTTCCTTGTCCAAGTGCGGTGAGCTCTCAAAGGCGTCATCGTGGTTACGGCAATAGCGACGTCTGTGTCTATCGCCGGCGCCGATCAACAGGGTCTCGTTTGCACCGTATTTGACGATGTCCCGGCCGGCTTTATTCGACTCTCCGCGTGAGCTATGTACACAGGGCCGAAGCCCAGTTGTCATACCGACGCATGGAACGACGCGCGTTGTAAGTCTGTATGGTCTTCCAAATCCCTACGCCCGACCTACCCATGAACTAACGACACGTCACACGTCTTCCTTCACACCATTCAGCCGGTAATACAACACTGTTCATCATGTTCATACCGCCGAACCCGACCGTCTCCTCACCCGGTCCTGTGTGGCCGTCTTTCCTCGCGAAAGGCCGGCGACAGCAGCTCCGAGTTATCGATATCGATAACGGCGAACTTGAGGCGCCTCAATTTCCCTTTCTGAGTGTTGCCTATATGAGAACTCGCCGGACAAGCCTCAAAGGCCGGGACCACTCACGAGACGTATGTACTTGGACGCTGTTGTCGAACTTTGGACATGAAAGGAGACTAGTACTGAATACCACAACTCGTCCAAGATCCTTGCGCATCGGGGATCTTTGTCGTGTTGCACATGATGATCGACTCCACGAGTACTCCTTCAGAAGCACCGAAGGAACAGGTCTTCCAAGCACGCTTACCTGCGCAATTATCCTTGCCCGGAGCTCTTCTAGCACGGCTGTGCATCGATTTTTGACATGGGCGGTGTGTACATTGCACGGAGAAGGCACTGCTTGCAGGGTTTGCGGATACCAGCTATATATGTAATTGTCGACGCGAGGTGTGCAGCATCCGCTCGAATACGGAATGGCAGACACCTACTCCCATACTGCAGATATCATCATCGTTGGAGGTGCGCTCTGCTTTGTACTTGAACCTGATATACTGATACAGCCGTTCTTCACCTTCCAGCTGGGGTTGCGGGATGCGTCATCGCTAGCCGCCTCAGCGCCGCGCAGCCAAACCTCAAGATTCTACTCATTGAGATGGGACGCGACGTGCGAGATGACCCGGCAGTTAGGACGCCAGGTATCTTCATGAACAACCTCGTACCCGGCGCGCCGTACAGCCAATTCTACGTCGGCGAGCCGAGCGAGACGCAGTTGGGCAACAGCGCGATTATTCCTGCTGGCGCGTGCGTGGGTGGGGGCTCGGCTATCAACTGTGCGTCGATTCTCAGTCCTCTGATTAGTACTCATCGACATGCGCGTGCGTCCTGAAGGGATGGTGTATACGCGCGGCAGCATGTCGGACTACGATGACTGGAAGAACAAGTACGCGAACCCTGGCTGGGGTTTCGACGACTTGCTTCCCCTCTTCAAGAAGGTGCGACGATTGCGAGTCTTATATCCACTCATTTGCGTCTCCTTAGTCGGAAGCGTATTTCGGAGAAGGCGATGCCTCAACTCATGGAAGCGACGGGCCTCTTCAAGTGACATACGGAGGTAGGGCATCTACATCGCTCACGACGAGGTTGACTGACTGAGATAATTCTTCTCTCCAAGGCATCGTCTATAAGATCAATCTAGAATGGCTAGAGACTGCATCTGCGTTCGACGGCCGACCCGTTGTCCCGGACGCACAGAACTTCAAGACTAGTAACGCGTTCGCAGTACGTACAATCTGCTTTTCGCCGAAGGATACTGCAGACTGAATCTGTGTTCCAGCGCTGGGCAAAGTGCGCACGTAGCCTGATCCGTGTCTACTGATATTCAACTAGACGGTGTGTGTAGGTGGATCGGCAAGGACGGCAAGCGCTCCGACATCGCGCATGGATACCTCTACCCTCAGATGGACCGCAGCTCCAACATCACGCTTCTTACGAAGACGCGTGTGTCGCGCGTTCTCTTCGAGTACGTACCCCCTGCATCATCTCCTCCGTACAACTGACAGTTCTTAACGCGCATTCCTTGGTGAGAGGCGACAAGGCTGTCGGCATCGAGTACTTCACGTCCGCTTCCGATTCTCCGACGCTCGTTCGGGCGGGGAAGATGGTCATCGTAACCGCAGGAGCTCTCAGTACGTATTCCATTTGTCCTCAAAAACTGGATGTTCTGAGTTCTTGGAGGTACACCGCAAATCCTCGAACGCAGCGGGATCGGCGCGCGCGTGCATCTCGAGTCGCTCGGTATTCCTGGTGTTGTTGATCTGCCCCGTGTCGGCGAAGGCTACCGAGGTAAGTCGGTTCACCTAATGTCACACTTGAAGTCAACTTGACGCTGGGAAAATATAGACCACCTCGTCCTCAAAGCTGAATACGTCCGCGAGTCGGACGACAGTTGGCGCGAGGATGTGCTGCGCGGCACGCCAGAGGTACGTGAACGGTGGCGCATAATTGCCTGCCAGTGGGCTGGCGTAATCTGACAGTCTCAGGTCATGGAGAGACTACGCAAGGAGTACACTGAATACGGTACCGGCGAGCTTGCCTCAAAGTGATTCTCATGTTCTCCTTCTCCTTCTTTATCAACTCTAACGTTTCGACTTCCAGCTCCATTGACGCCGTGGCCAAAGTTCGTCCGAACGAGAACGAACTCGCAGCGCTCGGCGAAACCTTCATAACTTCGGCATGGCCGTACTTCGAGCGCGCGGAAGACAAGCCTGTTCTGTGGAGTGCTGTAGTCGGCAGTGCAATGTTTCCAGGTGGTTTCCCGAGTGGACAATACTTCGCGACCGGCAGTTGGATCTGTTACCCTCTCTCGCGTGGGCGTATCCATGTTCGCAGCAAGGATGTATTCGAGGCCGGGAAATTTGAGCCTGGGCTGCTTTCTCAGTACGTCCTTTCGCTTTGTCGACTAAGAATGACGGACGCGATTGACGGGTAGCGAGGCCGATGTCGCCGCGGGCAAGTGGCTGTACAAGCGCGGGCGCGAGCAGGCGCGCCGGATGCCATCGTACCGCGGCGAGTATGCGCCGATGCATCCCAACTTCTCTGCAGACAGCGAAGCAGCGTGTAAGGTCGGCTCGGGTGTTGGACCTGTTCCGCTGGACGCGCCTGAGATTGTGTACACGTCTGAGGACGAGAAGGTCTTAGAAGAATGGATCCGGAAGACCGGTGAGCGCTGCAATGTGCAAACTTTCTTCCTTCTTGTTGATCATGTATCTCACTTTCAGTCACCGTTTCGTGGCACGGGGTAAACACCGCAACTATACACTCCATCCTGACCGCGACTGACTCGGCAATCATGCAGTTGGCGACGTGTGCAATGCGCCCTCGCGCCGACGGCGGTGTCGTTTCGCCCCGCTTGGACGTGTACGGCACTAAGCAGGCCCCCGGAAAGCACTATTAGAGGTCCGATCCTGAGATGGTCAGGATGATGGTCCCAAAACATTTCCATAAAAGGAAATTTGATATGATATCTCAGCCATAGGGTATGAACAATTTCCTGGCTTCTTGCGGCCGAGTTTACTTTTGAAATAGCTGAACAATCGGCAGTGCGGCTTCACGGAGAGTGCTCTAGTTCTCGAGATAGCACAGGTCCAAATCGGCCTGGGATGATGGTCCCAGCGGTTCGGACCTATATCGGAGCTAACCGGGGGCCTCACTAAGCAGCTCAAGGTGGCTGGTCAGTTCATACCATTTCCCACTTGCTCAAGCAGCTTATTTGATGGACGATTCTGCTCCTCGTGTAGATCTTTCCATCTGCCCAAGTAACGTCTCGGCGGTAAGTCCTATTGCATATTTCTGGTAGTTCGAGCTAAATTTTGTACTAGAATATGTACTCTACGGCCGTTGCGATGGGAGAGAAAGCGGCTCAGATCATCCTCGAGGACCTTGTCGCGGTCTCTACCTAGATCGGTCTTTGCACGGGGCATGCAAATCTGATTTCGTAGATCTTGGCCAATACGTCTTTGAATAGGAGCCTCCAGGAACGAGGTGAAATGAAACAGACCATGGGCCACCTGAGTGACATGGTACGCGAACGTAGAGCTTCTCGACACTTGGTCGCAACCGTAAGTGAGCTACTCATACAGTCACCGTTATCGATGTCGACAAACGCAACGGAGGGTGGTCGATGTCATTCCGAAAATAATAGTTGCTTGAGAGGAGCCGGCGCAAGTTGGGAAACGCGCTCAGGCCGGAGTAACGACGGGCCGCCCGCCCTTGCCTTCCAGCGCGAGATGAACAACAATTCAGGAGTCTCAGCCACTAGAGCATCGAGACGAGTCGAGCACTGCAGTACCAGTCTGCGTCCAGGTCCGGTAGTTAGCTCGTCGCAATTGCCGTCCCGGGGGCACCGGAAGGGAGGAGTGAGGAAACCAGATGAGCATATTCCTGCAAGGCGACATCCTTGGTAGAGGGATAGCACCGGACATCCCTGGAACTGCGTTGTGGTAGGTAGGTTGTGAGTGGAAGGAGAAGAGCGGGATCAGCCGGTCAAGACGCCGAGTGATCCGAATATTGTGAGCACGTGGCCTAGGGTTTGAGCCCCAGTCAACTCCCGCCCTGTCAGAACCTGGCGGGACCTGGCAGTTTCCATCGCTAGTAGACAAAACCTGTCAATTCTTGTCACGTTCGTCATATTGTCAAGTTCACATATCCTCATATTCCTCACGGGCGGCCGTCCAAGACGTCCAAGCCTTGATTTCAGCGCTGGTCCGTGCGCAGGGTTCGTGTGCGCGCAGCGCGCGGGACTTCGCCGCGACTTGTCTAAGTCCGCCGCAGCCTCTCCCTTCCCCAGCGCCGAGCACCTCTCGTCTATACGCCGGTCCCGCCGTTGTCGACGTCGCCTGCGCAGACCGTGCCGCTGCCTAGCGCGCCGCCACGCGGTCGACGTCACCGCACAGCGTCGAGTGCGCCACAATGCGCCGCTGCCTCACCCGCCTCTGACGCCAAACCCAACAGCGCCGCCACAACCTCAGCAGCCCAACAACCGTGCACGTCACAGCCATGTGCTGCCCATGCATACTCGCTGACCCGTAATCGGGACCCGCCGCCACCGCAGACCGTCGTCGAACGCGTTAGGCCGTTGTTGGTGCGTACATGCAGTAACCCGCGTCTTTCGCTCATGGCCTACGCATCTACAGGCGTCGCATTCCAGCCCATGCATCCGCTAGCCGCGCCAACGTCTGTGAGTCGCTGACCGCTGCTACAGTACGGACCGTGAGGCAGATTTCCCACCTAGGACCAGGCTTGTACACCTGTCCATCGTCTCGGTGAGTCCGTCGCCTTGCGGTGTACGAGCATTGTTCACTTCTTCCAGACGGTTCTTCCAGACATACCAACGCACGGCAAGAAATCGGCGAGGGTTCGCGACTCGTCTGATATTCAGGATGTTGTATTCTTTCATCCGTTGTCTCGTCACTGTCCATCGTACGCTAGATTTTCGTAGCTCATAATATGATTCATTTCCATAAACCCACAACGAGAACGGAATGGAACGAAGGAAAGAAACCGAGCCTGACCTGAAGGAAAGATGTCATATCCTGCCCGCTCACGAAAATGACAGGTTTCGACAGGTATTGGCATACATTCTGCGTCATTTGGCTGGCAGAATCTGGCATAACCTGCCAGTGTATGGTGTCGGGTATTTCGCCAGGTTCCGCCAGGTTCTGACAGGGCGGGAGTTGACTGGGTTTGAGCGCTTAGCAAGTTCCGCGCTCCGATTGCCGTTCCAGACTCCTGCTCAGCTTGCTGCGCACCTGGGCCAGCACTTCACGCGCGCTTTGGCGCTACCTTCTTCACGACTTGTCTTACGACCATCATGCGACCAGCTCTGTTCGCGACATTCGCTGCGATAGTGCTCCAATCCTCTGTGCACGCGTTCGACCTCGTTCGTGAATATCAGGGTGATACGTTCTTCGACGATTGGGACTTTTACGGCTTCTGGTACGTATGATACTGATATCTCCTAGTCATGGGTCTGAAATTTCTTCAGGGATAATTTGACCAATGGTCCGTTGAGCAACGTCGTGCTCACTCGCTGCTGATAATACAATAGGGGACGTCGAGTATTTGAACAGACAAGATTCCTTTAGTAACGAGCTTGTCTCGACAACGTCTTCGGGATCCGCCATCATGCGTGTGGATAATTTTACGAACGTACCGTCCAACTACAAACGAAACAGCGTGAGTCCCGCACACCGATCCCCCTATTCTATCGAACCTCTGGACCGTCTTAATTTCAAACAGATACGAATCACTTCGACGCACTATTACGATACGGGTTCATTATGGGTCTTCGATATCGTGAGTCGATCTCGGCTGTGAGCTGGCCAGCGCTCAGTCGAAGCACAGAAACACCTCCCGTATGGCTGTTCAGGTCAGAATCCGCGCGATTGTGGCTCTCGCCACGAACTAACATCTGACAGTCTGGCCTTCCATCTGGACGCACGGGGACAATTGGCCAAACGGCGGTACGTCGAGTGCCCCTCCCTTCGCTGGTTCCGTGCTTGGTCCCTTACCCTGCGTAGGAGAGATCGATATTATAGAAGGCATAAACCTCAATGCTCGTAACCAGGTCGCGGTGCATACGCTTGGCGGGTGCACGCACCAGAACGGCACCAACGAGCTCGGATGGGCTGGTGGCGCCGACTGCAGTACGCCCTCAGGGTGCACCGTTCAAGATCCGGATACTCGAAGCTATGGCGCTCCGTTTGCAGCGGCCGGAGGAGGTTAGTCGAATGCACCGGAGCGCTTACCATAGCTAATACTGGCTCAGGCGTCTGGGCTGCCCAATACGATGTTGCGTGCGTATTCCCCCACACGTTCAGAGCGTTTGTCTGATCGAATTCCTCGCGGTTCAGCGGGATCTTGTGAGTGGGCGATTTGCGGCGCACTTTGATGAACTGAACATCTGTCCTTGTCTAGCATATGGTTCTTCACAGTGCGTGCGATCACGACACGCGTCTTTTCTAACTCAAACTTCTGATCAGCGCAACAACATGCCCATATCACTCAATGCCAAAGATAAATCTACGTTGGACATAGGGGAATGGGGACCTCCTCTAGCTGCGTATCCATCTTCGAGCTGCGAAATGGCCAAGTATTTCACCCCGCAACAATTGGTCATCGACATCACACTCTGCGTACGCCATGACATTTCGCACATACGCTTTTTCTCATCTTCTCAAAATTGAAGGGTGACTGGGCCGGAGTGCCGTCGCTTTACAATGCGACGTGTAAGAATACAGGGTCCACTGGTATCTGTTACACAGACAACGTCATCGGACCTGGTGCCGGCAAGTACGACAATGCGTATTTCGAGATCAACGCCATCCGCGCGTATACGACAGGCGCACCTGCGCCGACGTCGACATCGACCTCTGCCTCGTCGTCGTCTACTAGTACGGGCAGCTCGCCTTCGACTCCTACTGGCGACGGCGGTGGAGGTGACAGTTCCAACGTCCCACCCCCGGATGGCTCGGCACTTGGTGGGCAAGCTGGGTATCCTGCTCTAGCTGCTCTCCCGGTAGCATTCGTGGCAGGGATTGTTGCCCTTGTGATTTAGAGGGACATCTAGAAGGACATGCTGAGTCGCGGACAGCTCCGTTATCATCTGTATCGAACATCTCTGCTTCATGTAACCTCCGGACATTATTACGAGCAATTGGATCAGTATTAATCAGTATCCAAAATAGACTAACAGGTAAGAACGTCTAGGGCAAGAAAGTCTGGGAAACATCTCAACCCGCGAATCATTCAATCCGCTTCTCTCCACTCCTTGTCGACAACGCCATCCCACTCCTGCTCTCCGTCCTCAGACGCATCTGCGTTGTGAAGCACGGCCTTCTTCGTGCGCTCCACAAACGCGTCCATGTCGCTCAGAGCCTGAGCCTGTCTCTCGCGATCGTATCCCGGACGCGCTTCAATGACCTCCTCGTCCGTGTCCCAGTCTGGACGTCGGCCCTTCCATCCGCCAGCTTCGTAGACGTAATTCATAAACGCCCGCCACAGCGGATCGAGCGACAGGACGGAGGCGTCTCCGACGATTACCAACAATGCTTGAGCCCGTGTGACGGCGACTACATGCTAGTTAGACACGTGTGGCAAGTGCTTCGAAGTAGATGTCGACTGACCATTAAAACGTCGGGGACTGGCGACAAAGCCAAGTGTATGACGCAGATCGTAAGATACGAAGTCGCGACTGCTCCGAACTGTTGAGATGATGATGACACGGCGCTCCTGCCCCTGGAACTCCTCGACGCTGCCCACTTTGATCTTCTTGCCCTTCGCAGACTTTGCTAGCAGAGCGCGGATCTTGAGAGCCTGTGCGTGGTACGGAGTAATGACGCCGATTTGCTCGTCAGCTGTGTAAATGCGATATTGTCAATGCTAATGGGTGAGGTGTCGGTATGTGATGACGCACTGAGACGAAGCTTCTGGTCTTCCATGAGTTGCTGAACGTAGTACTTGACATGAGATGCTTCGTCGACGTTGAAGAACGAAGGAGACTGGGCCTCGCGCGCGTCTTTCCCAGCGATATTTTCGAACACGATTGGAACAAACTGTTTCGCGAGGATGTCACTTCTTGTGAGACAGTGGGTCACGGCACGGTCGCCGCAAGCCTCCAGCTCGTTCGCGTAGAACTGTTTGTTCGGGAAGCTGAGGATGAGCGGGTGCGAGCGGAAGTTCTTCGTGAGCTTGACGAAACTAGTTCCAGATGAGCCCATGGTCCGTGCATTTCCTGTCCTGGCGCTACTTACCTGATCCCGCGCATGTCGTCTCTATACGCATCGCGCGCCATAAGGCGATCGAGAAGGCTGAGTTGGAGACCAAGAGCCTGAGCCGCTCGCGAGTGCACGATCGGCCCAAGTTGTTTGGGGTCGCCGGCCAGTACGATGTTCGTGTGCGTACTCGCCAGAGTCTTGATAGAGATCATGGCCTCAGGCTCAGACGCCTGACCAGCTTCGTCGACGAAAATGTGAGAGAAGTGACCCCGAGGGATACCAATGCCCGACGGAACGCTGGCGGAGAGACATGTAGCGACGACGACGCGGAAGGTCATCAACTCGTCCCTCTCGGGAACGCTGAATGTCCCTTCGTTGTTTCTGCGAGAGTACGGGAGTAGAACTTGTGGAAGTTGGTCCACGCTCCGAGATGGCGCATTGAGTCTCAGCAGCTCCCGAGCATTGAGACCCGAGCGCGCCAGCCGTTCAGCGAGAAGGTCGGCCGCAGAGTTGCTCGGAGCGCAGGCGAGTATGAAAGTATCGCGACGCGTGAGAGTTAGCTGACGCATAGCTTCAACAATCGTGATCGTCTTGCCTGTCCCAGGGGGACCGAAAACAATGAACGGGGGGCTTCCCTGAGATTGACGCAGGATCGCAGCGACAGCCTCAAGCTGATGCGGATTCTCAGCGATCTTGCGCTCTCCAGGTCGAATCGCAGCGAGGTCTGACTCGGTTGGTCTCCTCGCTGACGAGAAGTCGTCAGGACGCGGGAATAGACCGCTCCCTCGAGAATAAGTGCTGTCCAAGGCGAAGTGCATGCGGCGGAGGCAGAGACGATTCAGGCGGAAGCGGACGTTAAATCGTTGCCCACGGAACGCGTTGAAACGTCCGTTGAACTTCAGATCGACCTCAAGCTGCCGTACTCGGAATACACGGCCCTCCCACCAGTGAGATGATGTCGTCCCAGCGTGCTGCACAAGGATGGCATCGCCCACGATGAGACTAGGTCGCTTCTCCGCGAGGCCGGGAACTGTGAGTCTGACATATATCAGCGGTTTGAGCTCAAAGATTGGGAAAGATGTTACCTATACAAGCCGGTAACAGGTTCTAAGGTAACGCCTTCCATGTTGAACGTCTCGATATCTATCCTATAACATGTGTCAGTGACGGACATGATGTTTCGGAAGCAACTTACTTGAACTGGGCCTCCTCAACGTGTAAGAGGGTCTGGAAGAAACGCGTGTACGAGTCCGTCCTTAACCGCGATGGGAGGAAGTCGGTTTTCAGTCGCCGAATGAGGTCCCAGCCCCGGCCCGATGTCGCTATGACTTCTTCCAGCGCAGGTGGAATATCGTACGCTGGCAACCTCACGACCCATCTGACTGCTGCGAGAGCGGGAGGTTTCGGGGCTTCGTCTATCTCCAAAGTGTGTTCCGGTATGACGGCGTTGCGAACGCGTGGGACGTAAGGTGCTACGGGCTTGATAGCGTCGTGGTCCTCGCGATTGCCGACAATGCAGGACACTGGGCGAACAATGGCGAAGCGTTGGTGTAGTTGCACATCTTGGAAGGTTAACTCCAGCCGGTCTTCGAATCGTCCGACAGTGCCCTGCGAGTCGAAAGTGACATACAGCGTGTGCGTGCCGCCGTTCTGCATGCGCAGGGGTCTCTCGACATGAGGAGTGGTGAAGCTGAGGAGCCGCTTAGAACCCCTCTAGAGCCTGGACCTCGTTACGTACTGCGTGTCGGAGCGAGTGCTGAGGCTTGACGACATCCTCGCCGAGGTGAGAAAGACGCCAGTTTCGGTCGACGAGAATGAGATCTCTACAGACTGCCGCGCCGAGATAGATGTGCTTGACGCGAAGGAGACATCGAGGAAGGGGAAGTCTATCTGAGCTTGGACAGAAACCCCCGCCTTGTCGCGCTCCGCTTCGTCGAACGCAGCGCGATATACTGCGAAGCGCTCCTTCTTGCGGTGACCATCCGAACGCTCGTGAGAGGACCTGTCCTTCTTGTGGATGTCGATACCGCAAATGTTGCAATGTGCGTCGGGAGCTATAATGGCCTGCGTGTCGCCTTGCAGCATCCGCAAGGCCACATTATTGCGATGTTTTCGACCCGCGACGTGCCCGCTATACCCAACTTTTCCGCCCCATACAACAATCTGGCAGACCTCGCAGCGTAAAGCGTGGGAAACTGGGCCGCCGTTGCGTACGACAGCCGCATGTTTCTTGCCGCGCAGGTGCGACTGGTACGAGTAGTCGTCGACACACCAGATGCGGCAGAGGCGGCAGATACGCAAAGAGTGGTTTTCTGGGCACCCCTCGACGGTGCACACGCCGTGCTCGAGGATTTGGGGACACGGCGCCATTGCCGTGCGTCGGCGTGAAAGGCAGAGGAAAAGAAGCACACGCGACGCCACACGCGCACACTCCGCTAAAAAGCCTAAACTCGGCGCTACTTCCGACGATCAGGGGCTAGGCGTGGGCGAAAGCATGGTCACAGCGTTGAGTGGAGACTACAGGTACATACAACAAGTGCGATGGGACCTCGATACACAAACAGCGACCCCTCAAGACCAACATGTCGCCTCGCCTCACCCCACTGTGCGGCTTCTGCGCGACTTGCTCCTGTTACCCGCGCCTGCGCCAGACTGCGAGTAGCGCTTCTGAAGTTGCTTGATGCTCTGAACAATCTCCGCTGCAGAGGTGTAACTCAGTAACGGGAAGAAAGGGGAGGACCACGACGCACCAGCCTGGCGACCGTTCTCGGCTTCAAAGTCGTACTGCTTCTGGCCGGACTCGCGCAGGACGATAAGTCTGAACGACGAGCCCGTCGTGTTCTTGGAAACCTGGACACCGACGATGCTCTTCACGTGGTATGACGAGGTCTTGGCGTTATCCAGAAGGAACGCACGCCCAGTTTGCGCGGGCATGATCTATAGCAGACGGTCAGCTGCGGCGCACAGGGCTAGAAAGGTACGTACGTGGACATAGTCGCCGTCGATGGCGAGCACGCGCTCGTGTCTCTTGAGCATCATGGGCAACTTGCGCTGGACCGTGTATTTCTGAGTAAAAACGAGTGGATGTCATTACCCAGTCCCTTCAGTCTGCACATGAACTCATCACGCACCTTGTACGCGGTTGTAAAGTCTGTGAGTGGGCTGCCCTTCGCGTCTGGGATCTCGGAGACGCGCTTGAAGATGGATGCGTTCGGGTCCGTGGAACGTCCAAATTGGCGGATACCACTGATGCCCAGCTGGTTGAAGTACGACCGGCGAGCGAGGACGATATGTCTGTCTCCCTGCAAAGACGCGACTGTGCGGTCGAGCGGAATGACGATCTTCATGTCCTGCGTGAGGAGCACGGCGTCGTTGAGGTCCGTCCATCTGCGCTTCTTCGCTGCTTGCTCAAGCACCTCCTGCAAGTACGTTGCAGGCGTCCTGTGCAGTAGTATGAAACAATTAGACGCAGAAGTGAAGCGTGTAAGCCCGCACGTACACTTTCACTGTAACATACGCCAGGTCGTCCGTCTTGTTGGCGACATGGACCTTGATCAAAATCTCCTCGTTGCTGACGCCAACAGACCCGGACATAGGGTTCAATATCGACGTGCTGACCGTCGACGACGGCGCAAGGGCAAGCGAAGCAGGTTTTATCTCTGGAGATGTGACGACCACCGGCGGCGTCTCGATGACTGGGGTGGGATTGACATTAACGGCCGGAGCTGCTTCGCGTTTCTTTGCCACCATTATGCGGGACGGGCGACGCTGAATCTTGCTCTCGAGCTCCGTGTGATGTTTTACTGCGGACGGTCAGGTCAGGTCAGCAAATCATGTACACACCCGGGCGGATACATACCCTGCTGAGGCGTCGCAAGTACGATAGCATGGTGCTGTCCGAATGTCGATATACGTCTCCCACGATCCGGTGCTACAGAGATATTATGAGCATCCGCAGAGCGCAACGCGAGAACTGCTGCTCACCTGGAAAGTCCTCGTCCGGTTCACCATCAAACTCGGCGATGCGCAGACTCCACCCGACAGCGCTCAGGCGAACTCTCCGCGCATCCTCGTCCGCAGGGAGGTCCTCGTCCAGCTTGGGCTCGCACTTCTCCTCCCAGTAGCACCACAGCGCGTGCCCGATGACTTCCTCCACAGTCGCATCTGGGCGCACATTGATGGAAAGCTGGACCTGCTTGCCCTTGTAGTGTACGAACTCGGTGAGCTTCAAGCCCTGCGCGTTCGAGCGCGCCGCGATGAGGCTGTAAAGTTCCGTGAACGGGTTGTCGGTCGCATTCTGCGCGGCGAGAAGCGCTGTGAGCGCAGAGCGGGCAGGCGGTGCAAGGGTCTTGATACGTGTGAACGTCAGCGCGGGCGCGGGGGCGGGCTTCGGCTGGGGAGGCGGTGTGGGCGATGGTGTACGCCGTGTTGGCTGCAGAGCGATGGGGGCTGCTTGCGCCGGCGTGTGGCGCGGCACGATAAGCTGCGAGCTGGACGGCTGGCGGCGGGGCTGATGTTGTTCTTCGCCATGCGGAGGCTGAAACTCTGACACTGGGCTGAGACGGCTGCGCACAGACGCGCGGCCGACCACAGAACCGGAGATGAGCGAGTTGCTCGACATGAGCGAGATGTTGTCCGATGTGCTGGACGGTACGGGGTCGAACTCATCGTCTACCTCGTCGCCTAGCATCTCCAGATCCTCGTCTTCCAGATCGTCATCCATGTCGTCGTCACCGGACGAGATACCGTCCTCCTCGCTAGGGGCTGCGACAGCGACCGTTTTCCGTTCTGGGGAAGAGAAGTGCGCGCGCATGCGGGGCCGGCGCCGGCCTTCCATCTCTTCAGCTGACGGTATGCGGACAGTGACAGGCTCCTGTGCCAGTGTCTGCGCTCGGCGAGTCGAAGTGGCACGCTGAAGGCCAGGCTCAACGGGTGCAGGTGTATTCTCGTCGATGTCAGGTTGTCCCTGGACTGGCGTTGGCTGGGGACGTGCTGCTGGCAACGGCTCGCTATCAGAACGCTTTGTGCGCGTCGGAGAAGGCACTGCGCCAGCTGGAGCGAGTTGCGCGGTGTTGAGTTGGATGGACCCGCCGCGCGACGCTCGACGCGAACCGTTCACGCGCGGACCCATGAGCCCTGTGCGATGGGGACCCATAATGGTGGTAGTGTGCTTGAGACGAGCGCCGAGTGGCCAGGCATCCGACGTGGGCTTGGGCGATATCGGAGCAGTGAGCTCGGGCCAGCGGTCGTTGTCTGCGAGACCAGCTGCGACGATGTGCGGGTTCTGTGCATAGTTGGGGCTTATGGAGAGAATTCTGGGACCGTATGGATCCTCGACGTTGCGCAGGTAGTTGAGCCGCAAGGCATGGATAATGTACCTGTAAAGCAGATGTCAGGCCCAGTTTTACAGAACATTTGAGCCATACTCTGGGTCAGTGATGAGGGACATGGCTCAGCATGGACGATCGCGCCGTGCGGGGGTTGTGGGGTAAGGCCAAGAGAGTTCTGAGTCCGCATTCTCTCCTGACCTCTTACTACATCTCCGGCCTGCATGGAATGATCCCTCTGCAACCATGCTTGGACGACGAATCACAACGTTCGAGGCCCCCCGAGCCAGGGAAGGCGCATCTCCCAGTAGAGCTCATCCAGGATATCGCCTACATTGCAGCGCGCAATAACAAAGCAGATGCTCTTGCTGTGGCTCTCGCGAGCCACTGTACATATCTCGCCGCCTTGAACGCTCTATATCGCACAGTTTCTCTCCCGACTCTCTTCCAAGTCGCCCGATTCTGCATGTGCATGGAACGGACACGGCACATGTCGCGCACCCGCGTTCTCGCATTGGGCTATCGACAATGGCTCGACGTCTCGCTGTATCAGTCGCTCGTACGCGCAGCGCCGGCCGTAACAGCTCTTTATTGTCCCCTTGACGTCTTCATCGATCCGACCGCGCCCATCGTCTGCTCGCCCTCGTCGCTCATGTTAGTCTCGGCCGACCGAGTGGACACGTGGCCGCCCGCACACGCTCTGCCCTTTAGCAATCTGCAGAGGCTCTATCTCGAGTCGCTACCATGTGACGCAGACGTATGGCTGGACGATGCGACGGTCGCGCTGTTGACGCAGCTAACGCATTACGGCTGCCGCACATCGTCGGACTACGTCTGGACCGTCGACACGATGGTTGAGCATCTGCGGCCCATACGCGCGCTGCCCTCGCTGCGAATCATACTGCTGCATTCGCACTTTTTCCTCCAGTCCCCGTACACGAATCTAGGAGGCTGGTTCGACGAGGTCGCCGAGTTGAAGGACCCGCGGATATACGCCAGTCCTTCCAGCTTGTCATTGCAAGTGTGGCTTAGTATTCAGGATGACCCGCAATCAGATTGGTGGGAAACGTCTGGCGTGCAGGTGTGGAGTGGGTAACCGCGGATGGGAGGAGGGACGAGCTATCCGCTCCATTCATGCATTAGACCCTCCCCTAGATATATTCGACGATATTCGTGTAGACTCTTGCACATACAGAGTCTCCTATTTGTACAGCTCCTCAGGGTCGCAGATAAACACGGTATCGCCGCGAGGCTAGATCCGAGAGTGGCCGATCTTTGGTCATGGAGCGCGGCCGGCAAGAGGCGGCGGCCGGAGCAGGCTCAGGCTTGCGCGTGAACGGCTCCTACGACCAGGCAGGATGAACTCCAGCACGCTCCCGTTCGACGTCGACGAGCTCATCCCGCAGCCCATCACGCTGCCGTTCTACCACACCCCGCGCGAGTCTGCCTTCGCGTCCATGTCGGACACGACGCTCTCGGTCGTCGCGCCCGTTATCGCGTACTGGGTCTACGCCATGTTCTTCCACATGCTCGACATTTACGACCTCATCCCGAGTGCGCGCATACACACGCCCGAGGAGATTACGAGCCGAAATCGCGCGACGAGGACGCAGGTGACGCTGTTCGTTCTCTTGCAGCAAGCCATACAGATGGCCGTCGCCGCCGTGTGGATGTCGTTCGAGAAGCCAGAGCAGTACCCGAGCCACGCAGAGGCCATGCGCAGTATCGCCCCGACCGTCGCGCGCGCCGTGCTCCTGTTGCTGGGCGAGACCCGCGGCCTGGACGTGCTCAAGCGGCACGGCCCGCAGCTCGTCGAGTTCGTCTACTGGTGGGCGATTCCCGGTGCCCAGCTTTTGTTTGGCATGTACGTGCGCTACGCCCTAATCTTGCTGTCGGCGCTGACTGACTGCTTGCCCTGTCTGTCTGTCAGGCTCGTCATGGACACTTGGCAGTATTTCGTGCACCGTGGGATGCACGTCAACAAGTTCCTGTACCGCCACATACACTCGGTGCACCACCGACTGTACGTGCCCTACGCGTACGGAGCGCTGTACAACCATCCACTCGAGGCCTTCTTTCTCGACTCGCTCGGCGGCGCTATGTCGCAGATGGCCGCGGGCATGAACATCCGAATGGCCGCGTTCTTTTTCACCGTCAGTACCATGAAGACCGTTGACGACCATTGCGGCTACCGCCTGCCACTGGATCCCTTCCAACTCTTCTTTGCCAACTCGGCCGACTACCACGACATACACCATCAGGTGCGCAGTCCGAAGCCCTGCTCCATCTACGGACGCTGACTTCTACCTCCACACAGCACGCGGGTATCAAGTACAACTTCAGCCAGCCGTTCTTCATACATTGGGACGACATCCTCGGCACGAGGATGCGGCGCGACCAGTTCAAGGCGGGAACCAAGAAGATCCCAGAAAAGGAGCTGTAAGCCAGCTCTCGACGTCCCATCTCGTCTCGGTTGTCGCGCATCGTTCACGCACGGGTTTGATCGGTTACATTTACATTACTCGCACGTTTCTGCATTGTCGTTGATTCAGCATGTTGCATTACAAGTAGTCATTTCTCCTATCCAGTCGCTTGCCTACCGCACACCGCGCCACACGCTGAGCGTGGCGCTCGAGGTTGCTGCGAGGCTTCGGCACGTACCACTGTGGCGTAGAGTGCCATATAACATCGGGCTTTGGTCCCACCGACTCCCAAAATGCCTCGTCCGTTCGGTTCTCGCCGCTCACTTGTCTCGCACTCGCTGACTGAACGCGCGAACGTCGCCCGGACATGCGCGATATGCCTGCAGACGTTCGAAACCCATTTCATATATACCGCCCACCTGCAGACC
>KV426368.1:0-35934 GCA_001632375.1 Exidia glandulosa HHB12029
CCTGTCGTCATTCGGTGCTGAGCGCCTTGCGCGTTCGGGACCCGCGCCGGGACGATCTTGACGACGAGAGCCGATGCGGCGTCTGCGTGCACTCGGTGACGTCAGAGGGTATGTGTGGATCGCGCCTGAGCTGGATTTGACGAGTGCTGATGCGCGGGACAGGTCGTCTGTCAGCGGACAAACGCGTCTACGACACAAAACAAAGAAGAACATCAGCATCCCGAGCTTTCACAAGCGGGAAATGGTACGTACGCAGTAAATTAGCGTTTTTGGAGCGCGCGGAAGTGCATCCGTACGCGAATGCACTCTGCGACTCAGGTCGCGTGTTGTCTCGCGCACTCGCGGTCACGACACCACTTTGGCTCCAGGTGTCAAGTCACGTTCCTTAACGTTCCATGCATCTCTTTCCTCGCGTTGGAAACGCGTCTGACGCTCTTTGCAGGCTTGAATACTCGTAACCGACCCAACCTGGACGACGAGAAGCAGAACGTAAGTGAAAACGAAAAAATGCATTATGTGTCCCTACTCACGTCATATTAGCATACAGAGGACGTCAAGAGCACGTTTGAGTACGACGGGAGTGTGGACTGCGTGTTCGAGCTCGGGACGGCACCGACGCCATCTCGAAGGAAACGAGGTCTGGACGCAACGCGACGCGCCGTAAGATGATACAGCGACGACGGCAAGTAAGCGTTCCGGGGTTCTGAGTGACACCCAATCGAGTGGAGGGTCGAAGAAAGTGTCGTCGAAGCGAGTACGGGCGAGTGGTGATGAGACGCGAAAACCGGCCTCGCGCAGCGACGTACGCGGAATATCGGCAGATATCAGATGCGCGGCTCGGTGCATTCGACCTCGGAGGATCCGATTCTGCAGTCGGATCGATGGCGCGCGACACGGCGAGGGCTGGAGATGAGCTGGCGACCCGACCGGTGCACATTGGGCGCGAGCGTCGGAATCTCGACGACGTGAATGAGCAGAGCTGCGAGGACGACAGATGCAGATAGGTGCATGCCGTCGCCATCATCATTGGGATTGACGACGACGGAATGGGTGCCGGGCGTGCTGGAATGCGCGGCACGGAAAGTCGTGTCTGATGCGTCTTGCACGCTGAACACCGTAACACAAGAAGGGCGCGCAAAGGGGCTTTGGATGACGGCGAAGGCGATGGTGAAGTCGTGGAATATGCGCGCGAAGCCGTTGGGGCTTGAGGTGAGGTCGTTGAGACGCCGGCCGCAGAACCCGGCATCGTCGCCGGAATCTTGACGGCGCCCAAGCGCGCACGACGCCTAGGGGTCCATGTGGGCCGTCGGCGTCCCAATTGGGAGTGACGGGACGGCGACGGTGCTGACCAGCTTGCGAGATTGGGCGCTGGGAATGCCCGTGGCATGGAGACATGGATTATGCAGCTAGCGAGCCCGTGAGTGAAGTTCAATATTTAAATCAGGCACGGAGGACGCACTGGTGACGTCGTCGAGGCGCGTTCGTGGGGTGCGTAGTTCCAGGAGATTTGAAGTCGACGGGCTTTTAGACGTGACAGTCGTCGTTGAGCGCACTGCACAAGTGACGGACGCGACAGCATGGACGAGCGCGCTTTGTAGAGAGGACTTGGGCGCGTTTTTGGAGAGGACGAGAAGACGTTATGGACGTGGGCGCGTTTTCAAAAAGGAGACGAGACGTGAAGGGAGGAGAGCGGGAGTGTTTGGTCGTGCATCGAGGACGCGACATTCATGCACACTCCCGCAGTCTCAGACGTCCGTGCCGGGTGTCTCAACCGCGTCGACCTCGACCCAAACGAGCTATGACGCGCCCACGCTGTGGAATATATCCAAGAGCGAAACACTAGACAAGACCTGCGCAACTGCGCGCGCGGCCGTCGTGCTCGAAGAGCCGTGCAGACACGGGCTCCATGGAGTCCAGATGGGCGGCCTCTGCGCCATCTGCGGCAAAGATATGACTGCGTGCGTCTAGCTTTCTGTGAGCCAGGTTATATGCTCACGCGTGTGCAGGCTCGACTACACCGGCTACTCGGACAGCGCACGCGCCAACATCCCCCACAGTCTCGCTCGAAGAGGCTCGCAGGCTCGAGAACGAGACGGCCGAACGTCTGCTCGCGGGCCGCAAGCTCTCGCTCATCGTCGATCTCGACCAAACCATCGTGCACGCAACCGTCGACCCAACCGTCGGCGGGTGGATATCTCAGGGCGCAGCTTGGGAGGCCTACCAGAACGAACCGCCTGATAAGCGGGGCACGCCTCCTCCCCAGCCGAATGCCAATTGGGATGCCCTGCGAGACGTTGCCAACTTCACGCTGCCGCATGAAGGTCCAGGACAGCACCACCACCATCGAGAACCTCCTGTCATGTACTACATCAAGCCCAGGTGCGCGTGCATGTTCTCGAGTGCACTTCCACCTTGCTCATATGATTCTCTCGTAGGCCCGGTCTCATGCACTTTCTCGACAAGATCAGCAAGAAATATTACACGATGGGCACGCGCGCATACGCCAAAAGGGTGTGCGCTGCCACCGACCCCGTCTGGTAAACTCATATTGAGTCAAGACGAGAGCGGGAGTGCGTATCACATTCCTCTGCTCGTCGTATTCTAACAGCCTTCCAGGTCTGCTACAACGACTATTCCCCTGCGATACATCCATGGTCGTCATCGACGACCGCGCGAACGCAGCCCGAACCTCGTCGAGGTTGTACGATACGACTTCTTCGGTGGTATTGGCGACATCCTTCTTCCTAAGGCCGACCCGCTGCTGCGCCTACCGCCCGATTTGCCGGCTATCGTGCGCAAACCTACCGGGCCACAGCCGGTGACGGTCGAGGATGAGAAGGAAGAGCTTGAGGACGAGTTGCTGAGCAGACAGCCGGAGGCGCTTGGAGCGGCCGCTGGAGAAGAAGCAGCATGATTTCGAAGAGCACGAACACGCAAACGGGAATGGCACCGTGTTGCTCGAGCAGAGGAGAAGAAGACGGCGCTGTTGCGCAACGACGACACGTGCGTGACGTGGCGCTCGATTTGACTAGTGAGATTCTCACCCGTCGCAGATATTGAGCGAGGTACATGAGCGGTACTTCAAACTGTACGACGGACGACGGCCGGGTATGGAACTTGCAGTACTTTCCGTGTCACTGCTGACGATGTTATCCCCTCGATAAAGGCTCAGACCTTCGCTGGCATGCAATTCTTATTCTCGAGTGTTATCCCGCCTGATGTCAGGCCCGAAGAGTGCGTGATGGTTTCCATACGCCTCTCGTGTTGTTGACGCTGGCGCAGGAGTCCAGCGCAGGAGTTCGGCGTGACGTGCCACAACGACGTTTCACCACGTCTCACGTACCCGCTTTACGTTCTATAAAAGTTTGTGACTCACGCCCAGTACTCAGCGCTCGACGGCCAAGGTCAATACTGCGCGCCCGAGATATCGTGTGGATGCAGTGGTTCCTTGACTCGACGCCGCACAGGACAGGACGTCCGGCCGTACCTTGTCGACGTGGTGGCGGACCACAAGTATCGCGCGAGGTATCGTCTGCTTCTGCCCCCGCAGAAGAGAGCCATTCAACGACTCCCCGCAAGAGGACGAAGAGGCTGCGATAATGAATGGTGGCTTTGACGAGGAGGAACTGGGGACTGTCGACGCGATTAATGCGGAGGTGGAGGCTGCGATGAACGAGATGGGGATGAGGGGATGGATGGTGCTAGTGGGTGGGGAACGCCCCGGAGGTAAGATCTTGCGCATACCTTCAACGCCCCGCCTAACGCATATCTCAGTGGGCGTAGCGGTATACGGTCGCCGCGCGGGGTAAAGCGGCGGGAGCGGAGTGTTGATAGCACGCGTGGGAAGCGGTCCACGTTACGAGACGAAGTCACTGCCGACGACGATAATCCAGCTGAACCTCCAGATACGCAAGAGGAGGAGGACGACGACGAGGAGGCAGACGGCACGGAGGACGGTGGCGAAGACTGGGACGAAGATTTCCTTGCGCAAGAGCTGGGCGGCGAGAGCTAGCACACGCGTTGCTCTCCACCCCCTCCTTCATTTCTCTTTCTAGGTCCTCTTTTTCGGGATCTCGCTGCTAACGTACTTACTGCCTGCGAACCTTGTATTACTCTGTACTGTATTATAGCTTGTCTGCTATTACCTTTTGCTACTCGCGGCGGATGCTGCGAGTCGTTCGACCTAATTGACGCGGCAAGCCAGGAAACGCTCCGCTGCGGCTCTTGCTCCCGAACCACCTCCATCCCGACTCTCGGACGCCGATGACTAGAAAGCGCAGACTCGATATGCTCCATACCTGCTGGACTACGCACTAGAATATTGAAAACCACCTCTTGCCTGCGCAACTATGACGCACTTCCAACGGCGTCGAATAAGAACGACTCTTTGCTGGATCTGCTGTGTTGGCGCACTTTCGCTCCCGCAATGCTGTGAATACCATGGGCTCTACTGTCGCGTTTTTTGTACTCCTTGGGCCCCGACATACTCGGCGCAGGGCTGCGCAGTATTCAAATACGGGCCTATTGCAATTCCCAGCCGAACATGGTAGACGTGATCGGGAAGGGACAGCTATGTCCCTCGCGCTCAGCCCGCAATAGACTCCTGAAATAGCTACTAAACTCTACACAATTTCCTAATAGGTTTTCGGGAGGGCGAGTGCTCTCAGAGTTACTATTGAGGCTGCAGCCGGCGGAGCGGCAGCAATAGTGCTTGGCTTCTGCTATATCGCGTCCGCTATAAAATGTGCTAGCCCACCTCGAACTCATCGAAACCGCGCTGGTCCAGTTACTCCTGCCTCACGCTTTGTATATCGTTCACCGCGCCTTGCGCATCGCCCACGTTCTCAAGCTCGAGTCGCGATCGGCTCTCGTACGTGCGCTGCAATCTTCGTCAGAATGTTCTCTGACTCCAATCTCGTCCACCAGACAGGATATCGACTGGTAGTTCTGGCGAAGTACTTGCGCAACTGCTCGTCACGCAAGCCGCTCATCTATTTCGTAAGCTTGAAGTTCGCGCACCCCAACCAGTGATTTATGTGTTCGCAGGGCCTCGTGCTCTTCCCGTACGACCCGCTGCTGTAGAAGGAGTGTACATCATTCTTGCTGAAGCTCAAGGCAAAGAGTACGTGCAGCAGTGTTCCGCAGCGCTGCACTGTGACTGACTGGGTCTGTGATAGTGGTCGGCGGCGACGATCGCATGCAGGAGCGCGGTACTACAAAGCTGTCGGCCAAGCTGACTGGCGACTAAAACGGCGCATAATTCAGCAGTGAGTCGGTCTTCAGTCCAAAAACGACGCCTGAGCTGACTCCATCTGCAGCTACGCCGTAAACCTTGGATATGACAACGTGTTCGGTCGGCGGTCGGCAAGGATCTGCGCAGACAACGTCGTCGATGAGCTCTCGCAGGCTATCTCGCCGTTCCACTATACGGATCCGTCTTGCGGTGCTATATACCGCTCCTACGCGCCCCGGAGAACGTCGACAACCCGCTACATGACCTCGCCGCCCAGTTTCTTGGAGAGCGGCTGCCATATCCCGCTGTCTTCGTCAGCACTCTCGCCAAGGAGTACGTCCGACGTCAGCAGCAGGAGCTCCTACCCGAGATCGTACGCGAGATGCCCATTGCCATAATGTGGGCGTTGCAACTCGCGCGTGAGCAGCTCGCCATGCTCGAAGTTCTGTTCTGGCTCGCGGGGAATCTCGTGCCTGCATCGGGCCCCGTCGTTGTACAGCTCGTCAAGACTCCGTACGAGACCGACCTCGGCCGGAAGCTGCTGCTCGAGGACGAAGGCGCACAGATTTTGCAAGACGCCGAGAGCGTGTGGCTTGTTCTGCTCGTCGAGGCATTCGACGTCGAGAAGGTGCTCGAGGACGACACGTTTGAGCTCGTCGCGTTCCCTCAAGACGTGTCTACGATCCTATCTTCGTCGCGGCAGCTCGCTCTGGTGCATGACTTTGTCGTCGGCGCGCACGATCCGCGCTACAGCCCTATCACGCTCGCCTGGGCTTGTGTCCTGTTCCGCCTATACACCACCGCACAGACGCAGGTCTCTTTCTCCCCTTCAGTGTCCTCGAATGTCCTCTCGATACCCTTCGAGCGCCGCCGAGCATTCAAGGCTCGTCCAATGCCGGTTCATCGCCTTCGCGGTCTGAAAGTCCGTACGGCGGCGACATCGACGACACGCAGACGCACAACGCCGACGCCGATGACCCGACCGCGGTCTTTGCACGTATAAAGCTGCAAGAGTCCCTTCAACGCAACAACAACAGCGACAGCGCGCTCGCGACGCGACAGGTCGCGCATCACGAGAACACGCGACGCTGTGCGTTGACTGACAACGCCGAACGCTCAAGCAGTCGTTCCCCATTCGTCCCGCGCTCTCTGGGTGTCGTGACGCGTCAGGCGGCGCACGACGCTTCCACCGGATATCTTGCATCCTCACCCGCACTCAGTACGTCCACTCCCGCTCTTCTAAATGGATTTTTGTTTTAAACTAATAATCCTCCTCGTCCAGACCGAAACCACCGCCCAACGCTCAAGTCACATTGGCGCGCGAGGGTCGGAACGAGTCCAGTAGCCGCGGCGCGCCGAGCTCGCGACTCTTCGCCAACCGAGCCTCAACACCTCACGCGTGTTCCAATACCTGCAGCGACCCTATGGCGTACTGTAGCAAGGTCAGGACGTCCTCGTAATGCAGTCGTTTATTCGTCACTGACGCTTTCGTGTTAGGATCATGCCGCAGATCTGAACAGACAACCACGACGGCGCACTCGATCAGGAGGGTGAAACAGGATGGATTTGACGTCCATTATGGCATCGTATAGGTACGTACGTCTGTCGTTCCGTGTTGCGGTCTTGCTGACGGGTTTTCGTGTTCGGGCTGTCCCGTCCACATAGAGACCAGAACGCGTCGCCGAGCGACGGCGCACTCGATTCCGACAGGTCGAGGCATCCGAGGCGACGTCATTTGCGTTATACTCGAGGTCAGTGCGTGTTTGCAGCGCTGTTGAGCTCTCGCTGACGGTGTGTTGCCCAGCCGATCCCTGCTGTACCGGAGAACTATAAAGCGTTCATCGCATCGCGTTCGTGCCGGAGAGCGACCCGCCGATGCCGCTCTACCAGCACATGCTCATGTGGGCGCTGCACCCTGACGTCGACTTTCTACGATGACTGGAAACTCTGCTCGCGAACTCGGCGCTCTTCGTTACATTACTCGCGTGGAGTTCAGGTTCTGCGCTGAAGGAACCGAACGCGATTGCATTTCAAGCCATCGTCAAAGGTATGTGACCCGAACTAGTCAACATCTAAGCTTACATTCTCATAGGGCTGCTTATTGTGCTCTGCGAGCGATGTGCCGTACAGAGTTTATCCCAGACTTTGACGCGCTCGTTCGACGGTAGCCATCCGACGTCGCGCACGTACTGTGACGGTTCCCCGTACAGTTCCCGGCGCTCGTGTGCGTGGTCCCCGGCAATGGCGCGCAGTCGCGACGGAGCGCTGTACGCGCACCGCTTCCTGAACGACCTTCCGGCCTTTAACCCATGTCGTTACCCTCGACGCTGGAAGCCTGTACGAGGCGACCCCGACGGCAGCGGCTGGCTTAATACTCGCACACTCGTCCCGCCAGACGGATCTGTAGTTCTCGCTTGATCTGTCGCGCGTGTCCCTGGTAAGTTGGGCGGTGTATGCTTCGTACACCAACATTGGGCTCATGTATATCGTCGGCAGGTCCGACGATCTGTACGACTCTCGAGATGCTCGTCCCAAACAAGCCGGAAGCTGGAGCATATTGATGAAGTTCTGGCCAACCTGAAGCGCTCGCGCAAATACCCGTCACGCAAGCCGCTCATCTACGTCGGCGGGTATCGCTTCGTTAAGGTAGGCTTCAAGTTTCGCGCGCCCCAACCAGTAATTTATGTGTTCGCAGGGTGTCGTGCTCCTGCTATACGAACCGCTGCTGTAGAAGGAGCGTGTGTCATTGTGCTGAAGCTATGCGCGAAGAGTACGTGCTGGACTCCCGCAGCGCATACATTACGGCTGACTGTGATAGTGGTCGGCGGCGACGAGCGCATGCAGGAGTGTGGTACAAGCACACTGAGGGCTACGACATGTCCCGCTCGCGGCGAAGGACGGCTCAGGCGACGACATGTGCATCCGGGGCAGAACGAAGTCGAGGACTGTATCGTGCGGGTTGTATGTACATAAAATATGATGGGGTGTGTACGTACAGTTTGCGGTGATGCACAATGCTTCAAACGAGGAGGAGAATAGAGAACGAAACTGGAAAGATGAGAACGTAACGGCCAATGCCGTTACCGTCGGCGCTCTTCGACCTTGACGGCCATCATGCCGTCGTTCAAGGACCTCCCGCTCGACGTGCTCTGCTTGTCACTCTTCTTTGTCGCCGACTTCGAGACCATGCTGGCCGCTATCCTGACGTTCAAAGCCTGGGCCCTCGCCTACCATGTCAACAACAAGACTATCATACGCGCGGTTCTCATTAACATCATGACTCCTGACGTTGCCGCCGCCGCGTTGTTCCATATCCGGATAGGAGCACAGATGTGTCGCGACCCACGGCCGAGCCAGGCGGCCTTCATTCAGTTCGTGAGGTTCGGCATCGACGAGACCAACATGCTGGATCAATACATCACCGGCGCCGAGTTCTGGGAGTTGCTCGACTGCGCCCGCATCAGCGACAAGCTTGAGGAGATCTGGACCCGCAGGTGCGTGTGCCGTTTTTTGCTGCCGTTTAGCCCTACCTCTGACTCTTTTTTCGCATCGCAGGACGTACAAGAACAGCACAGCGCGTCATACAGGTGTCTTGTCTCCTTCGCAGCGCAACGCCTTCAGGCTTGCCGTGCAGCGGATGTGGTTGCTGAGTCGGTTCGCGCGCCACGACAGCCTCGTTCTCGGCACCTTCGCGGACCCCGCAGTGCGCGCCAACCTGTATTATGACAAGTACGGCCCACAAGAAATCTACAATATCAACACGATCATAGAGTGGATGCACGGCCTCTTTGTAGTTGGTCCGTTGTTCCCCGTCTTGTCGCTGCAAGCCCTCTGCTGATCTGTGACCTTTGTAGGCCTCTCACGCATCCAGACTATCGTCGGTGGGCCCGCAGCCGTGCTCCGCATATACGAGACACCCGGCGAGAGCACGATCGTGGACGAGCTCGTGGGAGCTGTCCATCCTGCTTATGTGGGATGGGACGATGACATGTGGTCTGTCTTTGCACAGCGGAATCTGGTGGGCACGGGCGCGGCGGGGCGCGAGATCCCTGCAAGCATCGTACAGGCGGTGGTGTCACCTGAGATGCCTGACTTCCAGTGTACGCTCCACTGCCTAGGTGGTCAGCTTCGTGCGGTGTTCGCTGATATAATTTCACTCCAGGTTGGCGGTGTGCAGCGCGGCCCGGCGCTCGTCTCTGGAACCGCGATAGTACGTAACCTATGCATCTTCTTGACATCCGCCTTGTACTGATGTGCGACGGCCAGACTGGCAGGATGACCCGCTCAACGTCCAGCATTCCTCGGCAGACTGGCTCAAGGGGTCGCTCAAAAACAATGTCCACGAACGGCCACGATTCCTCCGCTCGCTGGGCCTCGACGTCCCGAACATCGAAATGTCCCGCTTCTACTCTGGCCGTCACAAGAAGAAGCGGCCTGTGCGTCACTACGTTCCAACAAGCATCCCGGACAGCAACATCAAGTTAATACTGTCTGAGCTGTGCGCGATGGACACCTGCCCGCAGAACGCTCAAGACGGGGATAACCTGCCCGACGTGTTTGACGGTATAACTGATGATACGCTCCTTTGCGAGGCCTGCCTCGGCCAGATGGTTACGTCCCGGCTATGGCGGTGGTGGGCGCGCAAGAAGAAGGCTTTCCCAGAGGAGGCTATCAAAGCCAACTGCAAGTACGTCCCATCTCCCCGTTTATGCCTTTGGAGTCTGGACACCGACTTATCGGCAACGACAGGGAGGGGTATGACTGTCCCAAACAAGACTGCGACTCTGTGCATGCATCGCTCTACAATGTATGTCTGTCTTCCTCTTCTTCACCTTTTCGTGACTAATGAGATACTTCTCCAGCATGCATGCGTCAGCGTCAAGGAGAAAGAGGAAGCCGAGGTCGAGGCAATACTGTCCGATCATGGTGTGCCGTTCGTCGTCAACAGCAATCACGGCTCGTAGTCAACATCTGCGTCACCCGCCTTGCCGACTGCGCACGACGTGGTGGACAACATCCCTTCGAATCATTCTTCGCCGCTCCTTTTGCCCTCGCCCTTTCAGTACCAGTTACGCAACGCCACGCGCCCCACCATCTCCCCTTCACACTTGTCTATATTGTATACACAAAGCTCAACCATGCAGCCCACATAGCCCAGTTTTCACCTTTTCTGTTTCATTCCCCCTTCCGTCACATGTGTATCGACCAGCGCCCTCAAATTCCAAGTATTACGCCAACTGTACATACACATAGTCCAACTGTAGACAATGCGCAACGCGCGCCGACATATGTCCATGACACTCGCGCTATGTACGCTTGCCCGTCCTTTGCATCAGATAACAGCCTCCGCAGCAAAGCGTGCCCGAAGTTCCCGCGACGATATGTAGCTCGCGACGACCTCGACTGGAACGCGTCGCCCAGCGCCGGTGGAGAAAAGGGCCTGCTCGAGGAGGCATGAGCTTGCTGGCCAGCACAAGATGCGAGAAGCGCAGAAGAGCCTCAACGAGCTAGACAAGTTCTCGCGCCTCTGCGAAGCGGTACACCGTGTACGTCCCATCGAGCACCTGTCGACCGGCGCCACCGGGCGTGACAAGCGGTCCAATACTAGCATTCGTCGCCTCCGTTAGGAATACCCGCAGCACGAAGTCCGAGAGCGGCTTCTGGCTCTTAGCAGAGCGCAGGATATCGGTATAAAGCCCGACAACGCTGCGCGCAATCCCAAAACGGTCGCCAAGCTCGCGGAAGCGCCAGCCAGTATGCTCGAGCCAAACTTCGACGTGGATGAGATGCAGCGCAGGCAAGAGGACCTTCTCCTCGATACCCGCGGAAGTGCTCCGGCTCAGAGCTCTCGCCAGTGCGTGGGAGCGCGTCGTCCAGCATGGCAAGAACGAGACTGAGCGTGCGGATCATGGGATACTGCCTCGCGACGCGTTCGGCAGTCAAGAGCGCAGGCGTCACTCCGACCTGCGCCTGGTTATCGCTGCCGAATAACTGCGTCGTAGTCTCCAGATAGGGCCAGACGCGGTTCGGGTAACTCGGCAAGAGCGCAGTGAGGACCTCAAGACAGACTGCGATGAGTCGCTCTGTTGCAGGTGTACCATGCGCTGGGCGAGCACGTATGAGGGAGGGCCTCCTCTAGTATAAGGATCGTCAGTTGGACGATGTTGGGCTGTGACGCTTTGGTGGTAGACTGTTGAGCCTCGAGCGTCGACATGAGGATGGCGATGAGCGCAGGTTCTTACTTGACGATGTTCAGGAAGGCTCAGCGCGTCGAAGATTAACGCATCCTCTTCGCCTGGCCCAATCTCGACACCCAAGTCTCGAACCGTCAAAGTGCCGGGCGTTGACGGCGAGAAATGCACCCGCTTCCCAGCAGCCATTACAGCCTTCGCGCGCGCCAGCTCCGCCAGGACGTCGCGGAGAAGAGTCCAGCCGGAGTATACATGGTCCCACTTCATGACGACTGGCGCTCCTGTCGAATCACCGCTCATGACGCGCGCGACAGATCCAGCGGGAACTACAGAGCCGCCAGTCAGGACGAGTGTGCGCGTGTTGAGCCAGCCGCTGCCGTCAGGATCGGCCTCGTACAGCCGTCGCGAGTGCGTGCCATCGCCGCGAGCATACGCACGAGCGGGCGGAACTGTACGGGGAATCGTACGCGCGCAACGTCGAACGGCTGCCGACGCGAGTGGTGCGCCCAGTCCTCAGCCCAGTACTGCAGCGCAAGGGGCGCACTGCTGACCGGCTCGCCGGTGCCAAATAGCGCAACCCGTGCGTCGACGAGCGCGCCAAAGTCTGGGATGAACTCTGTACGGCACATCTCGCAGAGTCCGATAAGCAGCCCTATTATAATGTAAGCTTGGACGTCAACTGGTTCAAGTCACGTACCTTTGACGATGGCGCGAAAAGCTATCGCGTTCGGTTCCGTCAGCGCAGAACCTGAACTCCACGCGAGGAATGTAACAAAGAGCACCGAGTTCGTGAGCAGAGTTTCCAGTCGTCGTAGAACGTCGACGTCAGGGTGCAGCGCCCACATGGGCATGTGCTGGTAGAGCGGCATCGGCGGGTCGCTCTCCGGCACGAACGCGATGCGATGAACGCTTCCTAGTTCTCCGGTACAGCGGCCTGCCTCTGTGCGGTAGTGTGTAGGCGGAACAGGGCGCAGGCCCAGGCGAGCGTGATGGGGCTGTAGCGCGGATCGTATGCGCCGACGACAAAGTCATGCACAGAGCGAGCTGCCGCGACGAAGATAGGATCGTAGACAGGTCCTGAGGGAACGCGACGAGCTCAGACGTGTCGTCCTCGAGCACCTTCTCGAGGTCGAATGCCTCGACGAGCAGAACAAGCCACACGCTCTCGGCGTCTTGCAGAATCTGTGCGCCTTCGTCCTCGAGCAGCAGCTTCCGGCCGAGGTCGGTCTGGTACGCAGTCTTGACGAGCTGTACAACGACGGGCCCGATGCAGGCACGAGATCCCACGCGAGCCAGAACAGAACTTCGAGCAGGAAGAGCTGCTCACGCGCGCCGCGAGTTCCGACCACATTGTTGCAGTGGACATGTCGCGTAGAACTTCGAGTGGAAGCTCCTTCTGCGTACATTGGACGTACTCCTTGGCGAGTCCTGCACTTTGTCAAGGAACTGGGCGGCGACGTCGTGCAGAGGGTCATCGACGTCCTCCTTGGCGCGTAGAAGCGGTATATAGCACCGCAAGACGGAAAGACTCTCCGTAAAGTAGAACGGCGAGATAGGCGAGATAGCCGTCGAGGAGGTTGTCTGCGCAGATCCTTGACGACCGCCGACCGAGCACGTTACCATATCCGAGGTTTAAAGCATAGCTGCAGATAGATTCAGCTCAGGCGTCACTTCTAGAATCGGGGAGCGACTTACTGCTTCATGCTGAGGTACGCGACGGTTTGGTCGCCAGTCGGCATCGCCAACACCTTCGTACTACTGCACTCCTCCATGCGCTCGCCGCCGCCGACCACTATCACAGACCCAGTAAGCCACAATGTAGGCGCTGCGCAAGAGCTCAGCTCTGGCTCTTAGCAGAGCGCAGGATGTCGGTATAGAGGCCGACAACGCTGCGCGCAATCACAAAACGGTCGCCACGCTCGCGGAAGCGCCAGCCAGTATGCTCGAGCCAAACTTCGGCGTGGATGAGATGCAGCGCAGGCAAGAGGACCTTCTCCTGATTCCGCGGAAGTGCTCAGGCTCAGAGCTCTCGTCAGTGCGTGGGAGCGCGTCGTCCAGCATGGCAAGTACGAGACCGAGCGTGCGGGTCATGGGATACTGCCTCGCGACGCGTTCGGCAGTCAAGAGCGCAGGCGTCGCTCCGACCTGCCCCTGGTTATTCGCTGCCGAATAACTGCGTTGTCGTCTTCAAATACGGTCAGACGCGGTTCGAGCAACTTGGCAAGAGCGCTGTGACGACGTCGAGATAGACTGTGATGAGCCGCTTTGGGGCAGGTGTACCATGCGCTAGCCGAGCACGCACGAGGGCCCCTCGAGTACGAGGATAGACAGTTGAACGATGTTGGGCTGTAGCGCTTCGGTGGTAGACTGTTGAGCGCTGAGCCTCGAGTGTCGAAATAGGAACAGCGATGAGGGCAGGTTCATATTGGACGATGTTCAGGGAAAGGCTCAGCGCATCAACGATCAACGTGTCCTCTTCGCCTGGCCCAATCTCGACGCCTAAGTGTCGAACCGTCAAAGTGCCGGGTATCGACGACGGGAGGTGAACCCGCTTCCCAGCAGCCATCACAGCCTTCGCGCGTGCCAGCACCGCTAGGACGTCGCGCAGGGAAGTCCAGCCAGAGTATACATGGTCACACTTGATGACGCTTCTGTCGAGTCGCCGCTCATGACGCGCGCGACAGATCAAGCGGGAACTACAGATCCGCCTGGCAAGACGAGTGTGCACATGTTGAGCCAGCCGCTGGCGTCGGAGTCCGCCTTGTACAGCCCGCCAGCGTCGAGGGTAACAAGGTGGGTAAAGGACGCAAGTTCGTTCAGGAAGTGGTGCGCGTCCAGTGCACCGTCGCAACTGCGCGCCATCGCCCGGAACTGTACAGGGAACCGTACACGCGCGACGTCGAACGAGTGCGCCAAATGTCTGAGTCTGTACGGCACATCTCTCGCAGAGCACAATAAGCAGCCCTATGAGAATGTAAGCTTAGACGTTGACTCGTTCGGGTCACGTACCTTCGACGATGGCTCGAAATGCAATCGCGTTCGGTTCCGTCAGCGCAGAACCTGAGATCCACGCGAGGGATGTAACGCGAGCGCCGAGTTGGTTGAGCAGAGTTTCCAGTCGTCGTAGAACATCAACGTCAGAGTGCAGCGCCCACATGAGTATGTGATGGTAGAGCGGCATCGGCGGGTCGCTCTCTGGCACGAACGCGATACGATGAATGAACGCTTCGTAGTTCTCGGGTATAGCGTCCTGCTCCTCTGCGGCGGTGTGTGGGCGAAAAAGGACACAGGCCCAAGCGAGCGTGATGGGGCCGTAGCGCGGATCGTTCGCGCAGACGACAAGGTTGTGCACCAGAGCAAGCTGTTGCGATGCGGATAGGATCGTAGAGGCGTCCTGATGGAACGCGACGAGCTTAAGCGTGTCGTCCTCGAGCACCTTCTCGAGGTTGAACGCCTCGACGAGCAGTACGAGCCACACGCACTCGACGTCTTGGAGAATCTCTGCGCCTTCGTCCTGGAGCAGCAGCGAGACGTAGAGCTGATTCTGGCCGAGGTCGGTCTCGTACGCAGTCTGGACGAGCTGTACAACGACGGGGCCCGACGCAGGCACGAGATTCCACGCGAGCCGGAACAGAACTTCGAGCATGACGAGCTGCTCGAGCGCGTGTTGCTTCGACCACATTGTTGCAATGGACATGTCGCGTAGAACTTCGAGTGGAAGCTCCTTCTGCGTACATTGGACGTACTCCTTGGCGAGAGTCCTGACGAATGCAGCTGGGTCTTGCAGCACTTTGTCGAGGAACTGGGCGGCGACGTCGTGCAGAGGGTCGTCGACGTCCTCTTTGGCGCGTAGAAGCGGTATATAGCACCGCAAGACGGAAAGACTCTCCGTAAAGTAGAACGGCGAGACAGGCGAGATAGCCGTCGACGAGGTTATCTGCGCAGATCCTTGACGACCGCCGACCGAACACGTTGCCATATCCGAGGTTTACAGCATGGCTGCAGATGGAGTCAGCTCAGGCGTCATTTCTGGACTGAGGACCGACTCACTACTGTGTTATGCGCCGGTTTGCTCGCCGGTCAGCTTGTCCACCGCGCTCCTGCATGCGATCGTCGCCGCCGACCACTATCACAGACCCAGTCAGCCACAACGTAGGCGCTGAGGAACAGTCCTGCACGTACTCTTTGCCTTTAGCTTCTGCAAGAATGATGCACCCTCCTTATACAGCAGCGGTTCGTACGGGAAGAGCACGAGGCCCTGCGAACACATAAATCACTTGTTGGGGTGCGCGAACTTCAAGCTTACCTTAACGATGCGATACTCGTCGAAATAGATGAGCGGCTTGCGCGACGAGTAGTTGCCAGCGCGCTTGGCCGGAACTTCGTCGATATCCTCGAGCTTCCAGCTTGTTCGGGACGAGCATCTCGCAAAGGTCATACAAGTCGTCGGACCTGCGCGACGCAATATATGAGCCCTATGCCGGTGCACGCAGCGTACAGCGCCGAACTTACCATGCTTCTCCGAGAGTTTCGCACCGTACCTTCAAGTGTCCTGCCCCGGACGTGCGCATCGTTCGCGTCCATGCTGCCGTAGGTGCCGCGCCCAAAGCGTCACGCCCGATTGTCGACGTACAGAGAGTTGAGCGCAAGCCCGAGGCGCTATGAGCCGTAGGACGCGATATAGCAGAAGCCAAGCACTACTGCTGCCGCTCCGTCGGCTGCAGTAAACTCTTAAAGCACTTGCCCTCCCGAAACCCTATTAGGAAGTTCTGTAGAGTTATCTAGCTATTTCGGGAGTCTATTGGTGGCCATCTGATCACCTGCAACAAAAATCCTGGCGTCCTGGCGTATCACCAAAAAAACGCTGCGACAATATGATTCGGAAGGTCCTTCACGCTGCGTAAAAATCCCCCGCGCTCGAGAGCGCTCCGGAACCTTCCCGAGCAACGGCAGGTTAGGATCCATGTAGCAGCCACCTCATGGTGAAGCTCAGCGGTCAAAAGCCCTAGATCCCTGCATCTGAACGTCCATAATGTATTTGAGCACTGGCCCGAGTTCTGGATCTATAACTTCGTAGATAAACCAGCGTATCGGGCAATATATCAGGCCGTAGGTCCTCCGTAACTGCACTGTGAACTCATGAATAAGTCAGGTCCTAGGCACGTAGCATGGAGCGCGCACCCTCCGAGTAAGCGCTCAGTGGCACGAACTCGTGCGCGGCACATTAGCGAGCGGCGCACTCTGACTCGCAAATGGCGCCGAGTAGCACACACGCTGAACGTGCACGCGACGGAACGTAGCAGCATGACCAGGCCGCCCTTTGTTCGACGGCGATCCGGCTGCCCAGTGTTGGAGGGCTGCAGCCTGCTCGCATGCCTTGATCAGTGAATGACCTGTGCGCGAAGTTAGATGGAGTGCTGGAGACTACAGGAAGGCGCACCTGGGGGTGGCGTACAGTGAAGGTCACAACGTGGCGGCGCGTCGAGCCAGTGTGAGGCAGCGTCGACGACTGCACGAGGGGTTGATATGACGACTGGAAATGGACAGTAAATCCTCACCAGCGATAGTGTGTGATAATTGTGGGTGAGGTTCTCGTGCTGGACAATGGTCACGGAGGCAGCGGCGACCGAGATCTGTGGCGTCGTGGTAGTCAGCGGAGAAGAGGCGTATAGCAGCCGATCGGTCCGCTCCAGATCCTTCAGAGCAACGGGAGGGGGTGGAACGTTCGGCTTCGCTCCAGAGCAAACAGTTTATTCAGATGTATTGCGCGCAATCAGCTCGTCGAAGCTTTCGGACTGACGACGGAGTTAAGCTCGGGCAGATGGATCGGACCCGCGCGCGATGAGACCATGAGCGAGCGTGTCAAACGGAATTCCGTACCGGTGAGACGTTCATCATGCGTGGAGGAGACCTACGTCGCGAGCGTTTATCCAGAAGCTACGCGCGACGTAATGACCCGTCTGGCGGTCGATGTTCCCCGCGTAGTCTAACTCCGAGTACTCACGAGATCTTATGTAGTAAATGAACTTCAAAGAGTCGTAATGCTGCCTGTCAGGCTGCGACTCAGGCTCTCAGGTATGCAGAGCTCGATGTATATGCTTGCCTTTCACATCGGCATCTATCGGCATGCGATATACTGCAATACTTCTGAACGCACTGGAGCCGCGCGAAGAGAGCGGACTCGCTCGGACTCGCTCAAGCGCATATTCACATTTTCGCAGTCAAGTGCTGGGAGTCGGATCAGTTCCGGAGGTCCGACTGCGCCGCAGCCCACGTGAAATTGCAGATCCCTTCAAAGGTTTGGGCCATTCTTCCCCCGCATTCTAGTATCTATATCTGGTAGTGTGGTATGACGGGATGAGGTATGGACACCGCGAGGGATGCCATGGCAGTAAGTGAACCGAGTCCGGAACTCCGGTTCCCAGTATGTCCGGAGATGAACACCCTGGACTGCGGACGACACAGCCTTGATCTCTCTTGAAGGTGGTCGTCAGGTGCGCCAAATTTATGCGTAGCTTAAGTTTCAGTTTTTTGCGAATGTTGATTATTAGCCGAAAGCCCACGGTCGTGTCAGCAAGTACTGCATGGCTGATACAGCTCCCGGGCGATGCAAAGCGGGACTATGGTCTGGAGGTCTATACAAACTGGTCGCGGTGGAAGTCCACACCAGATGCTCTTTTATAGTTTTCACCTACATATAATGGTTACCATATGAATCTCACTTATGGAAGTCCCGCGTTGGCCGGACCTACGAAGCTCTACCAGATGCTCTCGTCGTGTGCGTATCTAGTGCTGGATCTCTGTCAGACAAACGTCTGATCTCTCCAACGCGCCAACCTCCGCCCAACTTTGCAGTCGTCACCGCTCGATCTGCGATGTTGTCCGTTCTTTGTAACCGTGCTGAGCATGGGGGCACACTGCCGAGGACATCATGTCCGTGCCAGCGCCTGGCCGCAGGCGCTGCCACAGAGAACTTTGTTCTTGCCGTCTTTCGCGACATGGTGATGAGCCTTGGGATCACCGATGAGTTCCTCCTCGATATGCAGACCCTTCGCTGCCTTCCGCTTCGCATTTGGACTCAGAGGCTCCTGCTGCAGCGAAATATCGCTAAGGCTCTCTTGCCGATTGCCCTACTCTATGATATGCTTCGTGAGGTTCTTCTTCGTTCGAAGTTCTCTGGTAGAACTGGTCGCGGAGGCGACGTCCGACAAACCCGCGTCCCTATCAAAACGTGCCGCCGACGCGCTCGCCGTGACGAGAGTACGATTCTGAGTAAGGAAATTCACTCGAAATCGTACTGAAGGGGTCTTCTGGGGTCCATATAATGCCACCTAACGTGTCTCCAGAAGTAGAAAACGGTTCTCGAGTCGGAATTCTGGGTCTCAAGCCATCGGGAATAAATGTACCATTTATGAACCATAAGTGTAGACCTCGAACACGCTGTCCCGGCCATTAGCAACAATCATATCCGGATGAAGCAGATGACGAGAGCGAAAAGAGACGTTATGAAGTCGGGAATACTTATACTACGAGACTATAACGACAGGAGCTTCGGTCCGACATGTTTGCATATCAAGTCCACAGTCGTACGGCATCGGCCCTGAGACTGAGATCCCAGGACGCACGAGACGCAATACTGTCGCGATTAGGGTGTCAAGTGATGCAGGAAGTTGTCACAGGGGCGAATGAAGGGCATGATCTGGTTCGGTCGACGTCCACCTTTTAGGCGTGAGAAGCTACCAGCGGTGCGAGGACGGATGACGAGAACTGCTCTAGAACGAGCAGCTCGACAGGCGAATTGACGTGCAGTCCCGTATTGGGAGCTGCTGTGTGACGAGTGACTATAGTGGCCGCGGTTGCCGGCGACGAAACAACAACTTCAGATCAACGCCAGCAATGATGGCCACGACAGTGATGAGACAGATAGCACGCCCAGACGTCGCGCGTAGGAACAGTGAGGGCTGCTCCGATGCTCAGAAACGTGCATGCCAGCAATCCGTTATAGTTGACACCACAATCCATCGTTCGACGACCTCTGTATCGAGATAATGCACGTTCCGGAGCAAGACACTTCTTGGCGTGAACACAGCAGACTATCAAGAGTCGAACGGTAGTTCTTTGTCGACACCGAGTTCGTTCGGTTGGTATGTTGTAAGCGGGTCGTTGATGTGGATGGTGGTGGATCTAGTTCAAGAGCGAATGAGCGGCGGTCACACCGTGCCGTCACACCGCGTCTGCATGTCCCGCTCGGCGCAGCACTGTGGAAACTAGTGATAGCGAATGTGACGCCAGTACCGAGATCATTCGACGTTGAGTAGACCAGTCACGCGCATCGTTCCACGATGAACGTGTTGTATTTGTGAAAGCGGGACGGGAGCTCGAACTACAGACCAGGCAATGCTGAGGAAACGCGCACGGGTGGAGGTGGATAGCGCAAGCGATACAGATGCGATTGGGAAAGAGGCTGGAAGAGACGGGGACGAAGCCGGGACGATCTACCACGCGAGACTGAAGAGTATATACATGTGTTTCGTGGCGTTACGCTTGGACGCGTAGTAATGTAGGAGAATACAGAAGCCGGACGTTCTACTACGCGAGGTTGAAGAATATGCAGGGAATGCGGATGTGTTTTGTGTGTGTGTGCGTGTGTTGAATGTGGGACTCTTGGACGCGAAGGGACGACGATGCAAGGGAAGGGACGGGATGACGAGGGATGCAGAGGATGAGGCGCAGTCTAAGCGCGGAAACCGAGGAAGCGAAGGAGGCACTTTGTCGAGGAACTGGGCGGCGACGTCGTGCAGAGGGTCGTCGGCGTCCTCCTTGGCGCGTAGAAGCGGTATATAGCACCGCAAGACGGAAAGACTCTCCGTAAAGTAGAACGGCGAGATAGGCGAGATAGCCGTCGAGGAGGTTGTCTGCGCAGATCCTTGACGACCGCCGACCGAACACGTTGCCATATCCGAGGTTTACAGCATAGATAGATTCAGCTCAGGCGTCACTTCTAACATCGGGGAGCGACTTACTGCTTCATGCTGAGGTACGCGACGGTTTGGTCGCCAGTCAGCATCGCCAACACCTTCGTACTACCGCACTCCTCCATGCGCTCGCCGCCGCCGACCACTATCACAGACCCAGTAAGCCACAATGTAGGCGCTGCGCAAGAGCCCAGCACGTACTCTTCGCGTTTAGCTTCAGCAAGAATGATGCACTCTCCTTCTACAACAGCGGTTCGTACGGGAAGAGCACGAGGCCCTGCGAACACATAAATCACTGGTTGGGGTGCGCGAACTTCATGCTTACCTTAACGATTGCTTACCTTAACGATGCGATACTCGTCGACGGAGATGAGCGGCTTGCGCGTCGAGTAGTTGCGCAAGTACTTCGCCAGAACTTCACAATAGTATCCTCCAGCTTCCGTCTTGTTCAGGACGAGCATCTCGCAAAAGTCATACAAATCGTCGGACCTGCGCGACCCAATATATGAGCCCCATGTCGGTGTACGCAGCGTACAGCGCCCAACTTACCATACTTCTCCGTGGGTTCCGCAAAGTACCTTCAAGTGTACTGCGTCTGGGTCTCGAGCCGATATGAAGATCCTGCCCCGGAGGTGCGCGTCGTTCACGTTTATGTTGCTTTAGATGCCGCGCCCGAAGCGTCACGCCCGACCGTCGACGTACAGAGAGTTGTGCGCAAGCCCGAGGCGCTGTGAGTGGTCCATCCCTCGATTGCGCGTGTTTGACAATTGTACGTGAATCGTTGACAGTCCGTCCAGCTTCTTCACTGGGTCGGTACACCGTCTTGTCGTAGTTTCCGCGCCTGTGGGCCTGCGCACATGAGCATCGTGCGAACATAAAGCCAATGACGCACCATGCAGACCCGCGCCGTGCCCGAGCCTCGTTTGTGAATGTACTGCCACAAGGACCTTCCTAGTAGCAATGGGTAAGAGCGGCGGAAAGTACACGCCTGGACAAGCCAACTCACGGGCTATTCAGTTCACAAGAATCTTAAGAATGTTCTCGCGCGACCAGTGACGCGAAGTGACGCATGTGGCTCCGCTCGCAGAGGGCTTGTGGTCGGCTGTTGCTCGCATGGTATCGAACTTCTGCGGGAAAGAGGTGTAAGAGGGACGGAAAGAGCTGGTGGGACAAGAAGCTTACCTTTTATGCCCGTATGGCATCCTGTCGCTGCGTAACACGCCCGGGCGTGAAACCAGCGCGCGACGACCGAGTGGTCATGGGCAATAAGAGACCTAAAGGCAGAAAGGTTAGAACACGCCGCTCGTGAATTAAGACGGGCGCACGTAGTCAAGCCGCGCTCCAGCTCTGAGCTTTCGGTGCCCATAGAAGCCAAGCTAAGGCGGGGCCAAGTTTAGCTGCGCCTCGCCAGGAGTGCGGGTGCGTACAATTGACACAGAGGCCAGGACGGATAGGGAACCGTAGACGTCGCAGGCTGCGGTTGCGCAGGACTCAGACGCTCACGGAAGTACACCCGTTCGTAGACGTGTGTGTTGGCTCGATCGGTGCGAACGCGAGTTGCAATACCGAACCTACGATCTCGACCGTAACGATGCAGAAGGGCTTGAAACTTGCGGTACACGTCCTTGGTTGTATTTCGAACGTCGCGTAGATCGAAAGGGCGCGAACCGTCGCAACGGATAGATGGTACTGGAGTCGAAAGCGGCCGTCGTACAGGCAGAAGTTGTGTTGACGGCGGCTAGGACGGGAATAGGTGAGAGCGCAACTCAGTTTCCACGGTGAATACGATAGGTGGGCCTTCGACAGTCGGCACGAAGCATGCGCACGATGGGCGATCTCGAGAAATGGGCTCGGCGGCGGCGGCGATTGAGTGTACGTTCAGCATGAAGATGCGGGTGACCACGAGCGCGACACGACTATCTCGATCAGGACGACTCGCGCCGCGTTGAAACTTGCGGTGCAAACGTTTCCCTGCAGTTGGATTGCGGAAGTAGCGTGGTTGACGCTGGATCGAGACTGTGGAGATGTAGGCGGCTCGAAATGGTCGGCGAGCACGGGGTCACGATCTCAGCGAGGCCGTCGCGGATTGCGGTTCAAACGTGCGGTGAGTGAATTTGAGTGCGCCTGGGACATGCAGAGTGTTTTCGTTAACGTCGAAGTAGGGCGAACGAGATGTGTGCGACACGGGATGGCCGAACCGCGAAAACGCGTCTAGAGCGCGTAGACGAGGAGAAAAAGATCCCAAAGACGGTGCGGCGGTTCGAGGTAGTATGTAGCGCGTCTGAATGTCGTCGAAGCCGCTGCTGATGACATTTCTGGTCCTGCAGATGTCGCGAACCTCCGCGGCCGCGAATCCACGATCTCGGCGAAGAAGGCTCGAATCAGGTTGAAACCTGGAGGTAGGCATTTCCAAGTCGCTTGTGAGCTCGCGCGACGCGCATATGATGCCGTATACGAGGTGGTGAAGTAGGCACGAGGACAATTCCACCCGTGAGCACGAGACTGAGTATCGAGCGCAGAAATAGAAACAGACAAATTTGTCAGTGGCCAGTTCGTATACGAGAAGTATCAACTCACATTTAACGTCAACGCGCGTCTCTGACGGGTGCTGCGTATAGCAGAAGTTGTCCGGCACGCTGACCCCGCCGAACCGCAATCGCCATATCTCCACCGAATCGAAAGTGCGACGCCGAAAGTTTGGCGTCAAGTTTCTTGACGCCGTTGGGCATGCGCGCCGCGAGTTGGACTCCGGGAACGCGAAGTTAAGTGATTCCGTGTGGAAGCGTGGCGCCGTTCCCCGACGAGGACGAAATAGTGCCGAGGAAGCTTGAGTCCCGGCTGATAGGACGTTCGGATGTATGCAGAGCGATTCTGGAGTGCGGGCAACGATGTCTTGGAGCTGGGCGGCGCCAGCGACGCCGGAATCGCCAAGCTAGCCTCCAAACGCGCGCGCGGCCCCACATGGCGTCCAGGCTTTTGAGGACGGCGAAAGCGCTGGCAGAGGAGTTCAATCTTCGTGAGTGCTGGCGCCTGCAGCAGATGGAGCCCTCGTCGTCGAACTCGGCGCGGCACGACGACCAGGAGAAATTGTAGACGACGGCCACACACGAGATCTCGACGTGCAGCCTGACTTAGGAGAGTTCACGACGCACGTCGTGTTCGTGGCGCGCACGAGTGAGAGCAGCCTCGTTGGTAGAAAGCAGCAACCATGCAAGCGGGAGGCAACCTTGGGCGCCTACTGGGCGCCTCCGTCAACCTCTTAAAGCTTCGGTCGGCTCAACCAGCTTCGGTCACCTCCCCTCCCGAGGGTACAACCTGTTCCGCCTAGAAAGACGCGCCGCGAGCGAACCGAGAGGTTTCATGCGCGAAGACGTTGACTGGAACGCCCGATGCGACGTGGCCGTGTATTATCCATGACGAAGCTTCAAGCACCCTCGCGAGCGCCGGTGGGAGGAACGCATGGAGGACGTCGAGCGCGGTCGGTTTAGGCGGGAAAGCGATGAAAACACGACCGCTGTGTTACTTGAGTTGGCCCGTCCACATGCGCATCCATTCACGCCTGGTGCAAACGAGCTTCGTCTCTGTTGTCCGCCAATCGCGCCGGTCCGCCTCGTAACATGCGCGATCTTTACACTTGCTGTTGACTGGCTGGCATTAAAGTCAGCAGGAGCGACTAGGTATGAAGAACGGTTTCACATACTGGGGGTAACACCGGTTGCAAACGGGCCTCCATGAATCATGATCACGCATTGTTGTTGCGGGGTAGGTCGACCATGACGGCTCGATGGGAGGGAGGTACGGACTCCGGAGACATCAGGTTCAGACACCATCTCATAAGCAGCGTCCCAACGGGATGCTGGTCGCAGAAGATGAGCTGGGTCGTCTCCTCTGCCGCTCGCGTTCCGCACTCCTTTGGATCGACATTCCATGGAGAACTCGGCACAGATACTCATCCGCGCCCACGGGACTTGTACCGCATGCAAAGGTCGATGGTGAAGTCTTATAGACCAATCCTCCGCATGCGCCGAGTCCATGGGGTTGCCAGTCCAAGTAATGTACGTGAGTAGCTCGGTTTCGACTCTGATGCTGTCGGCGAGTCTACGTGAGATGTGCGCGAAGGTCGGTCGTGACGGCCAGATACGGCCATGTCGAGACGGACTCCAGCGGCTCCGACGGAGGGATAGTCGGTGAATTCGATAGAGTGGAAGAGAAGATGCGAGGTGGGTCGGTAGGCGACTCGACGGGTGCACACAGGGCGTGGACACCGGAATCTCGACGGTGCGGGCGAGATGAGCGGTAAGAGGGACGGGTTGAGGCATTAGAATATTGTCGCCTTCACGTTTGAAAGTGTTGACGACCGGACGGGAGTCGGAACGCAGCTGAATCTTGAGATGCTAAACTGCGCACCGCCGTCGATACGTCGACGGCCCAAACGAGACGAATACAGCGGGCGACCTTTCCATCTCCATCAAGGACCGAGATTGCTCCCGCCCAACTGTCTGCAGCCTGCGCCGAGAAACAGTGGAGCGTGGGAACATTGTACAGCAACAGGCGGCATCTGTTGGCCCCTTCGCGCAACGCCATCGGGAGGTCAGGCGCGCGTAAAACTTCGCGTAGAGTCTCCTATTGATCGATGAGCACGCGTGCAACTTCGCGTGGACATTTCTGACGTATGGAAATGTCAGCAACGCGATGCGCGAGACCGGGCGAACAGCGATAACGGTTGCACGCACCGCCTGAAGCCGAGAGAGTACGACGACGCGCAACGCGAAGACGATAAGGTGAGTACTTGGAATCTCGCTCCTTGATTCCTGTGTAACATATAACCCAGTAAGCAAAGTGTGGAGACGTGATTTGAAGGTGACTGGGTTGTTCCTCACCGACTCGAGCCGGTCGCGTGAGCATTCGCGCGCAGCGCGAATGCAACCAGGTGCGTACTCCGAACTTCGCGTGGACGTGCGAAAGTTGATTCTTGACAGCTGCCCGGGAAGTTGAAAGGGGGTGTAGAGGTTTCCGCGCGGTACACGATGATCGGTTCGGCGAGCTCTCGAGTTGGTCAATTCGCGCAACGCCAACGAGAATAGCCGGGCGCTTCAAATCTTCCATAGACATATCTGACGTTGTAAACATTCAGTACCCGAAATTTGGAGCGCGAGCGGGCAAAGGACAAGTATGTACCCACCGTTGAAGCCCGAGACGGCTCAAGTCGTCCACACCGCCGAGGAAGTTTGGTGAGCGTTCATTCTCGTCTCGAGGTAGTTTCTGTATATTCTGATAGTCAGCACGCGAAGTAGGAAGTGCACGAGATGACGCAATGATACTGTACTAACGATACGGCTTGCGACGGTTGAAATGCGCCGAATACCAGCAGAGTAACATCAGCTCTCGAAACTTTGCGCGGGCGTTGCTAACGGTATACTGATTAGTCAGGAGACATGGGAGAAGTGGGTGAGACACGTACGATGTCGTTGGTGCGAATCGGTCGACCGAGCTCGGGAGGACGCCAAAACGCGCCCAACGTGGAGCGCTGCGCACTTGGAAAGTCCGCGCAGACGTGCCTAACATCATAAGTAGTCAGCAGACGGTGTTGCAAGACTCTGAGAGGAGAGGAAGTGGGTGCGCTCACGTGAATGCGTCGGCCGGTCCAAGGTACCATAGGGCAAGGTACGACCTTCGAAGTTGTAGTGAACGTCACTGACAGTGTACCGTATTAGTACGAGAAGCGCTCAAGTGAGAAAGGCCGCTTACGGTTGTGTGAGGGCCCTGTGCGCTGACGAGGCGCGCCGCGACGATCGCAACAGCGAAAACGTGTACGGCAACTGCGCCCACTCCTACACGTCGATGAGCATCCAAACATCGCGCCCGAGCTTGAATCAGCGAGTGCTGAGGTGCTGGACGCGCCGTACGAACGTCGATACTTCGTGAGAGCTGGTATCGAAGAAACGGAGATGCCCATCAGCAACGCCAAGCATTGAGCAGTCTAGATGGTACGTACGCATTTAGTCCTCGTTTAGCGCGCTCGCTGCGACTCGCGGACTCGATGCGAGAAGGGCTGGTACGAGCGCAGTGAGTTTTGCTGGTGGCGGGAACGTCGTCTGTAGGTAAGTTAATTGCGTCAGTACAGTGAAGGAGGGACAGGAGATCAAAGTAAGCGAACCTCGCCGAGGGTAGGGCTGGCCAGCTCGGGAAGACTCAGCGCACTCGCTCCGACACCGATATTTTGGGAGTCGACGAATGCGGTGGACGGTGCGGCAGAAATCCTGCTCACGTCCGGGGTCGTGCGGCGCTTCCAGCTTGTAAGGCGGCGGAAGATGCCTGGCTGAGGCGTCGACGCGGGTTCTGAGGTGAATACTGAGTGGACCGCGCCTGGGAACGCGAACGGCGGGTGCGCTGCGGGACAAGAGCGCGTTAATTTGAGAGCATAACACGTGCGCCGGGACACGGGACGCGACGGCTGTGAGACTCGACGCACAATTGGAGTTGCGATTTGGCTTTCGCCGCTTCGACTTGTGTCTTTTGACGTGCTGAGAGTTCGCTGCCGAAGAACGGGTCGCCGTCGACGAGGGCGCGTGCTCGCTGGACATCGACGGCCGGCCGCCGTGCCCTGCGAACAGCGAGACGGGGCTTGTGGGCATCGTGTCGGAGTAGTCGGTGGAGGAACCGTGGCCGATGTCGCTCTGGCAGACGCGGTGGAGGAGATTCTCCGGGGGCGTCTTGACGACGGTGTCCAGCTGTCTGCGGGAGAAGAAGTCCTCCATGCCGACGCGAAGTAGATGGAGCTCGCGCGCGAGATGTAGTCTGGCAGACGACGTGAAGTCAGCAAACATTCTGGCAAGGAGAAACACTGAATGGTTCGCACCGTTCGAGGGACAGCAACGACGACACGCTGCGATCTGGCCAGTCGCCCCATGATTTTCCCCACAGCGCAGCCACAGGAGTCCAGCCGCACGCGAACTAGAGGCCTGGGGCCTGCATGCGGGAAAGACATCGCTGTCTGCATGTGCTGGTAAGGCCCTGGGCCGCAGGTTGGCCGGTCATGCTCGATCTGGGATGAGTATTAAGCATTTAAATCTCCATCAAGTGAGAGCACTCACGAAGGTGGAAGTGCGACGCTGCGTGGACTGGTTGCGCCTGGGACGATCGACTCAGACGCAGGGAACGGGCCACGACGTGCACGTGGGCGGCGAAAGACTGAAGCGGCAATAGCTACCGGTCTGCTCTGGCCGGTTTGGGAAATTGTGTGATCGACCGACGACGGATTGGCCGACGTGAAGATCTTCCGCTCGATGCACTTTGTAAGAGCCTCTGTGCTCCCTGTAGTTGTTCGCGTAAATGACTCGCTTACGGTATCGCGATGGAGCCTTTCTACCAAGTTCGTTCCCAGCGAATAGTCGATGTCAATGCCAAGATTGTGCTCTCCGTGGACACGACCCGCGGTCTGCACTACATGTGAATCAACTCAGATCACCCTGCAAACTTACGGTGCTTAAGTGTAATGAGAGCGAGATTCTCACCACATGTCCGCGCCGCCGCAGCATCACGTGCACCGAAGTTCCTGTGTCTCTGCATTCGCCCGCGAGTTTGTATTCTCGTAAAACCAGGTTTAACCAGTTCTCCATCTGTTTCCCTTTTGTTTCCCCTTGAATTCACCATCTCTCCATGTCTCTAATACACCTTCGTCTTGTTTCGTCATGGACCACGCACATGAGAGCTTGCAATTAGAACGAAGATCTAGCATGCAGCGAAGACGTGGAATGTCCGGATGAGTTAGGCGATTTCTGCAGCGGACGGAAAGAGTTTGATTGGGAGGAGAACGTGAAGTAAGAGGAAGGACTCGGCATGGACTGCGAGCTGCTCGGTCGAGCGAGCGGTGCCGTGACGGCACTTCGACGGCCGCCCTGCCCACCCGTTTTCGCGATGGAATCATCCACTCGAAACCATCAGAGCAAACTCATTGAAAATAAAAAAGCGGCAATACGTGTCTACATGACGGTATTAATCTGAATGACCATCGGAAGGTACTAGTGGCGAATAGAGAGTACAAAGGTTAGAAGCCCAAAAACCAGTTGGTGTGGATTCGCACCACGACCTGAGGTGTGGATTCTCACCACGACCTGACCTGGGTTTTATCTGCCACACCCCCCGCTTCCGATAAATCGGGGGATGCATCTCGCGCGCCAGGATTTGCTGGATAACGGCGGTGGCTAATGTTATGAATCGCGCAGAAGTCGGAACCAGAGCGGGAAAAAATTCGGCGCAGCTGACGGCCGCCACTCTCTGCGCCCACAAGAGTGATCGAGGGTGTGTCGACCACATTCCAGTATCCAGACGCGCTGGGAGTCGGATACGGAGTTCCGGAGGTCCGACTGCGCCGCAGCCCTCGTAAAATTCCGGATCCCTACAAATTCAAAGGTTTGAACCATTCTCCCGCATTCAATTGTCTATATCTGATAGTGTGGGAAGAAGGTACTTATGGGCACCGCGAGGGATGGTAAGTGGACCGAGTCCGGAACTCCGGTTCCCAGCGCGTCTAGAGCATAATTCATTGGACGGTCGACACAGTCTCTATCCCTCTTGAGGAGGAGGCCGTTATATGCGCAGTTCTATGCGCAGCTGGATTGCTATCTTCCGCACACGTTATCTTATTGACCAACAGCCCACCGTCGTGTTCCTCACTGCGATTTTGCTGCGATTTCCTCGAGAACGTGAATCCGGCCAGTGTCCAGCGCCGAGCGCGGGGACCTGTTTACGTATAGAAGCCATCGCAAGGTATGAGACCCCATAGGGACAAGCGATGTTTCGGCTCTTCCACAGTCCGCGTCTACGACTACCGCACCCTATCTCGGCCTCCTCTAGTTCCTCGGTTTCCGCCCCTTCAATTATGTCTTTCCAGGCTGCGCCTCGTCCTCTGCATCCCTCGCCATTCCGTCCCTTCCTTTGCATCTTCGCCCCTTCGCGTCCAACAGTCCCACATTCAACACACACACACACACACACACACACACACACACAACATCCTCATTCCCTGCAAATCCTTCAACCTCGCGTGGTAGAACGCCCGGAGGCGATGTCCGACAAACCCGCGTCCCTGCCGGAACGTGCCGCCGGCGACGCGCTCGCTGTGACGAGAGCAATTCAGAGCAAGGAAATTCACTATGAATCGGACTGAAGAGGTCTTCTGGGGTCGGTCTTCAAGGTGCCACCTAAAGTGTCTCCAGAAGTAGGAAACCATTCTCAAGTCCGAATTCGGCTCGTCACAAATTTCCACGGCCTCCTCTCACGAACGCGAGCACCCAAGGCAGGTGCGCACGTGTGATTGAAAAAAGACGCGTCGAGCTATATATGCCTTATCCTAGCATCTCGCGACTGCTGGACGCCACGCCGCCAGACCCTGACCAGATGTCAAATGAGTTATGCGCGTCTGCGCCGGCGACGGTGCGTATGATGTCGGCGACTTCTGCGGCAGAGGAGAGTAGGTCGAGCGGGAGGAGAGCGAGAAGTACGAGGAAGGGGTCGGTATGGGCTGCGAGATGCTCGGCACAGCGATACGGCACTTCGACGGCTTCGATCGAGCGTGCGTAAGAGTGCAAAGGAACATGAGCGGCGATTATCGCGGAGAGGAGGAACGACAAGACGTCGTCGTGCGCGGCGAGTCCGTGCGGCCGCATTAGAGCTTTGTGTTCCGCTTTCGACGTCGACGTCGAGCTACGCCGCCCAGATACGACGAGTGCGCCCAGTGCAACTGCCGCAATCCACGCATCATCGACCTCAAGCACAGATAGCCTCGGCGCATCAGCAGGCTCGTCCTCCGCTTTCCTAGCCTTCAGCAACCAGGCCTCTAGCTTATCCCACGCCAGGCATCCAAGAGATCCTACATTGCGCTCCCAGAGCTCTTTGCAACCATCCGAGCAGAAGTACGCCGCTTGCGGACAGAGATCACTGGTGATCTCATACGCCTGGCCGTTATCATACGCCCAGCACCAGTTACAGACCTCGTGCCGGAAGATACGGTAGATGACGTGCACGGAGCAGGAATTCGTAACGTAGACTGTCGTTACCGCAGCGATGGGTTGACGAGCAAAGACACCGCGGCCAGACCAGGCAGTTGAACGGATCTCGAAGAGCTCGTTCTCGGGCAAGCTCGATAATGCCATCTAGCCCCAGGGCAGGAGTCGAACAAAGCTGGCAAGATGACGAGCTCGGACGGGCTGTCGAAAAGGCGGAGAGCACGCCGGGTCCATCGGACATTCGGCCCGTTCATCATTGATCCTCCGAACAGAGGACAACTGCACGCATATCGACTCGCTGTTGTGAATCGTCAACTGGTTCAAGTCACGTACCTTTGACGATGGCGCGAAAAGCTATCGCGTTCGGTTCCGTCAGCGCAGAACCTGAACTCCACGCGAGGAATGTAACAAAGAGCGCCGAGTTCGTGAGCAGAGTTTCCAGTCGTCGTAGAACGTCGACGTCAGTGTGCAGCGCCCACATGGGCATGTGCTGGTAGAGCGGCATCGGCGGGTCGCTCTCCGGCACGAACGCGATGCGATGAACGCTTCGTAGTTCTCCGGTACAGCGGCCTGCCTCTGTGCGGTAGTGTGTAGGCGGAACAGGACGCAGGCCCAGGCGAGCGTGATGGGGCTGTAGCGCGGATCGTATGCGCCGACGACAAAGTCATGCACAGAGCGAGCTGCCGCGACGAAGATAGGATCGTAGACAGGTCCTGAGGGAACGCGACGAGCTCAAACGTGTCGTCCTCGAGCACCTTCTCGAGGTCGAATGCCTCGACGAGCAGAACGAGCCACACGCTCTCGGTGTCTTGCAGAATCTGTGCGCCTTCGTCCTCGAGCAGCAACTTCCGGCCGAGGTCGGTCTGGTGCGCAGTCTTGACGAGCTGTACAACGACAGGCCCGATGCAGGCACGAGATCCCACGCGAGCCAGAACAGAACTTCGAGCAGGAAGAGCTGCTCACGCGCGCCGCGAGTTCCGACCACATTGTTGCAGTGGACATGTCGCGTAGAACTTCGAGTGGAAGCTCCTTCTGCGTACATTGGACGTACTCCTTAGCGAGAGTCCTGCACTTTGTCAAGGAACTGGGCGGCGACGTCGTGCAGAGGGTCATCGACGTCCTCCTTGGCGCGTAGAAGCGGTATATAGCACCGCAAGACGGAAAGACACTCCGTAAAGTAGAACGGAGAGATAGGCGAGATAGCCGTCGAGGAGGTTGTCTGCGCAGATCCTTGACGACCGCCGCTCGCTCGCTCTCATCATCTAGATACCAGTCCGGCCGCCCTGTAAACCCACCGGATACGAAAACGGCCACAGTCTAGTGACTGATGTCACAATCGGGACGAAAATCAGCGAACTCTTTTCGGATATCAATGCCGCGTCTCATCATGCTAGGGGAGTACTGCAAGTTCGACGTGGTAACCCTATTAGGAGCTCTCGCCGACGCAATGTCTTGCTGTCAATGAGGACTCGGTCCGGACGGGGGTTATGTATGAAGAGTACTTAATGTGCGGGGAACAGGTCCTCTGCTGAACTATCCAACCATTCAGAAGCACACGTGCTCTCATCATCTGCTACATCGACTCAAAGGTTTACTATCTCTCGCGGCACAGACGGCTGTACGGTATCTACATACGGCATATACGTCTACTACAAAGTGCTCATCGACCGCGCCGTGCTCAGCAAGAACAACCTCGGACGCATCCGTCAACGCCGCGCTGCGCAGCATCTGACTCAAAGTCCGGGTGTTGACGTACCAGCCCGCGCCTGGCCAGCCGCCTTTGGTCGACTACGTGCAGAACTTCAAAGACGGCCTGATTGACAGCATAGACTGGACTCGCACCGAACGGAAACATATAAAGAGAGTGTAGAACAGGGTCTCTGCTGTACAATTCAAGTCCCCGGAAGCACACGCGCTCTCATCATCTGCTATGCCAACTCCTGACCACAGACACATCTCCGTTCCGGATTGCGCTCCGAATGTCTGAGTTCTCACCCATAATCGCCGGTTCTATCGAAGCAGCAAAACTCTCGATCCGGGCAGTTGCGATTGGGATCACTCGAGTCATTGTACAGTAGTTTTAGACGACGTGCACGGAGCAGGGACTCGTTGTGGGAATCGTCGCTCCTGACACAATGTGTCGAGCAAAGACACCCCAGACAATTCAGCGGATCTCGAAGAGCTCATACCCTGGCAAAGTCGATACAGGCGTTTCATATTGGTTCAGCCCAAAGACACCGGTGGGATGATAAGGATGGCAAGAGGATCGAGCGAGGATATCGATATGTTGGTCATGAGGAAAAGGTACTACTAGAGGGCCACGGGAACTGCCCGTCAGCCTGTGTGGTTAACATAGTCTACATTATGTGACAAAGCCATAGTTAGGATAAAACACGATTGCTGGGTGTAGAGGAATCTGGAAATACAGTACTAGGGAGCGTAACGAATCCGGAAACATGAAACACCATCATCTACGCGTCGCCGACGACATGCGCGCCAGGCAACATCCACCGAAACGTGATACTAACCCTCGTTCCACGCTCTATACGCTCCGAGCTCCCGTTTTCACCCTCGACGATATCATACGAACGAGCGGCGATCCCATGTGTCCACTTGTACCGCGCGTCGCCCTCGAGCGCGATCACACTGCGTGGAGGAAGCCACATTCCGCAAGGCTCGCCATCGCCTTCTTCGACAGGCGCAAACGACATAGTGCATCCAGCGCCGAGCGATACACCAGCAATGCCGTCTCCGTAACGTCCGAGCAAGTCGACGTGACTCACGATCCCTTCGCCGGGTGCGTAACGATTGACGATCGCCTGGCGTGCGCAGCCGTCACCGCGCGGCGCGAAGAGTAGGTCGTGTACCTCCTTCGGAAGAGACGGACGAAGAAGATCAGATATTGCCGCGAGCAGGAGGTCGAGTGGCGCGGGAAGAGAGTCAGAGGGGCGGGTGAAAAGCATGATCTGGTTGGGTCCGTCTTGGCGCGAGAAGTATTGCGTTGTTAACTGCGCGAGAACGGAAGATGCGAGCTCCTCCGGAACGGGAGATAAGTCGTCGAAGTGGAGCCCCGGGATAGGTGCTGCTGAGCGACGAGCGACGATGGTTGCCGGCGACGACTCGGACGTATCGTCATCCGCTAACGCGGAAGGACATATACTCTGTGATGCCGCGGGTTCGTCGAAGAGGGAGTCTGCGTCGTCGTCGTCGTCGTCATTGACGACGCATTCTACATTCCCAGACGCTTGGACCGTTCCCGCTGCATTGTCTCGCGCAGCAAGCGGTTCGTCAAAGAGCGAGTCCGTGTCATCGTCGTCGTCCCATGGCCATTCCATCCAAGGATATTCCAACGGTGAAGGAGCGCTGTCGTCGATATCCACGACGTTCAGCGGTGGCCGCCGCTCAAAGACCTGGACCGGCCGACTGCATCAATCGCGCTGTCCACGACATCGACGCGGAGCGACGACGCACAGTAATAATGGGAGCCAGTCGCGGACGCTTATTGCGTAGGTCGGAGACGAGCTCGTCGAGCTTAGACGGCGACCACTGAACGGATGACTTGCGCTTCAGCATCGAATTACAGAGCCAAAGAGATAGGATGTCCAGGTAGCTGGACGGGATCCGTTAAGACACCATATTGTAGAGAGTATAGAGTGTTACCTCCAACTATAGGCCGCAGCTGGTGGTAGGTAGTGGTTGGAGGTCAACGTGCGTCGCGGCTTCGTCCGGATCGGCCACCCCAAGATTCGGGCGCTTATCATGAGGCGCTGACTTCGCCACAAACGCTCGCGGGAGCTTTCGCGCGCATGGATCTCACTGGCAGAGACCAAGTTACTGGATGGGGACGGATATGATAGCCACACGTTCCGTTCTCCACGCACAATCAGTGCAGTCGTACCGCAGACCCTGGCGGTTAACAAATGTGCTCTTGGTGGACATGACAGTGCGGAGACGGCAGTCAGTGCCGGGGATAATGGTCGCCAAATTTAAAGTGACCAAGCTCCTAAGGCGCACAGAACTCGCGAGTGATCACAGCATGGTATTCCCGATGTGCAGAGAAGCGCATAGCGTTCACTCGACCGTTGGGAAACAGAACTTGCCAAGATCTCAAGCTACCAGCAAGGCGAAAAGCAAGCAGGTTCCAGAACGTGCATGGGACGTCCTGTCTCCGCTATAGTACGCGTTTGATGCTTGTGAGGGAAGGCCGCAAATGGAGAGACTTCGTTTCGCTGTGGCGGGCACCGAGACGCTGAGTTACTGCAGCGTCATCGACCTCGGACGTCTGACCGAGATGCTTGCCACAAGTGGCGCGACCGAGTATTGTAATGTTCAGAGTGCTCCAGATCGAAGTAGAGAATCGTGACCAAACCGTGGAGCATCGTGCCAGTGTAGTTCATGGCCATATTCAGGTACTCGCGAACGACAAGGCAGAACATCAGTCAAGTTGCGAGTACGACGAAGCGTTGCATACTGTCGATCTTGCTACGTACGCGAGTCGAATCGAGGACAGCCCATACACAAAATAGCGAGACTGTAGGCGATGAATGCGCCGAGAGCAGGTGCGTTCGTTACCTCGAGGCTCGAGGTTCTTGCGGCTGCATAAAGGGTGAACACAGAATCGGGCATGCTCTGTACGGACCAGATTTCGCCCACAGGTTATACAGTGAGTTTGGCCGAACAGTTGGGTCCAGCAACGCACCCACATGCGATATCGTCGCAAGTGCGCTGAACAAAGCAGGGAGGCCACTACTTCGACGCAAGCCCAGCAAGCGATGACAGTTCAAGATTCATAGTTGACATCACGACCGTCGTCCGACAGACTCTGTATCGCGATAATGCGGGCAAAATGCGGGTTCCGGAGCAAGACACTTCGTGGCGTGAACGCAGCAGAGTATCAAGAGCCGAACAGTGGTTCTTCGCCGACGCCGAGTTCGTTCGGTCGGCATGTTGCACACAAGTCGTCGAGGAGCATGGTGGTGGATCTGATTCAAGAGCGAAACGCGCCGCGGTCACACCGTGCCGTCACACTGTGTCTCCCGTTCTCCGCAGCAGAGTGAAAACCAGCGATAGAAATGTGACGCCATTACCGAGAGCATGCTTCTGCGTTGAGTAGACCAGTCACGCGCGTCGTGTCACGATGAACCTGCTGTATTCGTGGTGAAGCGGGATGGGAACTCGAGCTACAGACCAGACAATGCTGACGAAACGCGCGGGGGTGCAGGTGGATAGCGCAGGCAATACAGGTGCGATTGAGGAAGAGGATGGCAGACGGGGACGAAGCCGGGACGATCTACCACGCGAGACTGGAGAGTATATACATGTGTTTCGTGGTGTTGCGCTTGGACGCGGAGTAATGTAGGAGAGTACGAAAGAGAGAGACGGACAAGAAGCGGACGTTCTATCACGCGAGGTTGAAGAGTATGCAGGAAATGAGGATGTGTTTTGTGTGTGTGTGCGTGTGTTGAATGTGGGACTCTTGGACGCGAAGGGACGACGATGCAAGGGAAGGGACGGGATGACGAGGGATG